>VFFE01005761.1:27995-56093 GCA_008921705.1 Burhinus oedicnemus
AAAAAACCAAGAAGAAAAAAAAAAAAAAAAAAAAAAAAAAAAAAAAAAAAAGAAAAAAAAGAAAAAAAAGAAAAAAAAAGAAAAAAAAAGAAAAAGCCTTGGGTAAAATCAATAGGGGCCACGCAGCCTTTATTTTAACATCTTGCCTGTCAGCAGGATTGCAGTGTAGAAGGAAGCAAATTAAAAACTTGCTCCTTGTGAAGCATTAGCCAAACACCTGACTGGACTCATCCAGCCCCTCCAGCTTTGATAGGAGCCAGCTCCTGTACCGAGGGATTTGGGCAGAGGCCATTAGCAGGAGCAGAAGGACCTCACTGTCAGGCTCAGCAAAAGGAGGAGGCTCCTCAGGTACCACAGCTATTAGAACTCCTCAGTAAAGCCCGCTCCTTCTGTGTCTTTGGGATCATTCTGCAGACACCATCTACAGCTCTGCAACTCCAGTAACAGGGAATGTGGTTGACAGTCCTCAGGAGAGGAAGACAATTTCCCTGGGACTAACACCCTTCACTCACAAGGAAACTCAGCACAGCAAAATGGCCCTGCTGCCAGCATCAACAAACTGAGAGACAGCATTTGTTACTGACCGTACATTTCACTATGTCTCCATTTTTATTCTGGAGGTCTTGAGAACAGAGCAGGGCATGCAAGGCAGGCAGGACTCTGTAGCTGCATAACTGTTAACAGTTTCATTTCAAACCCAGGTAATTAACCATCATTACAAGCACAACAGTGGCCATTTCTGTTGCAAGGCTGACTGCAACGACCAGGGCTCCCGCTGCTCTGCTTTCAACGTGCTGAATGTCAGCAGATAGGGGTGAAGAAAGATGGTCCTCAGCAAGAAAAGAAAATAATGAAATTAGTTACGTTTTTTTGAAGAGAGACCTCTGTGGGCCACTCTGGAGACTGGACACGAATGGCCAATTAACCCAAGCAAGTGCAATGAAGGGAAAGTATCTTAAACTACACAGGGTTGGTTCTCTGATCTGGCATGGTGAGCAGCTGGACATAGCAGACTGTCAGGTACAAGGGAAGTCAAGAGATCAGATTAACTTAAACCTATAGATGCATCTTTGACAAGAGCAAGGAAACAAAGACAACTAGAAGCATGACTGTTTCTGGAAATACTTTAGACATTGCAGACCCAACAAAGTACGGTAGCACCTATCACACAGTGGTCAATTGGGTTTGGACAGACCTTTACACGCTCAGGAAGCTCCCCTTCTAATGCTGCACCTGGCATGTCTGTAACACTGCTGCTTCGGAGTGCCTCACCTCCTCAGCTCTCCACAGCCATGTCCAAGTTGTCCTCAGCATCTGTCCTCTGCCCACTCTTCAACCATGTAAAAGTCCCAGCCATCAGAGACAGCAATAGGCCAGTGCTGGGTTCAGAAGTCTTCTAACTTGCCTTCCCTCCTCCACTGTGCCAGGAGTGAAGACAAGCTAACTTTTCAGAACTGGTTGCGGTGCTGCTGCTTACAGAGCGGGAAGCTCTACTGTACACTTTACCCAAACTCTGATCCAAGTTCTTACTCCCAACTTCCTTTCTTGTCACACAGGGATTTCTGTTCTGGGTTCAAAAGATCAGAAACAAGTGTCACGAGCCATATATAGACAGGGCTTTTTCTTGCTATCCATTTTGTAGCAAGGATATAGGTAATTTAGTAGCAGTGCAGAAAGTTTCGAGGTACCTTCCACCAGCGCTGTATTTTCCTACCTTTTTACTTACTTTAGAAATCACCCTCAACTTATACACACAGTGCAATGTCTGAACCCAACAAGCTCTACAGCCTCCTCTATATCCCAAGAGCCCTTCAGCCTCAGTGCCACCTGAACATCCTCTGCCAGCACACTAATTACAGCAAGACACTCCTTCAAGGATCTGGCCTCTGTCGACCGTTCAGTATTGGGCTCTCTCACTGGCCCAAGACAAGCTCAGCCCAGGATCTCCCCAAGTCCTTCTTGCAGAATACTGTTCAAAGAGTCAAAAAACAGACTTCGCAAAATAAACAAAAGCAAAGCTCTTCCCCTGACTAACATAGCCTGTGGGAGCCCAAGCTCCTTGTGTGCTGTGCTTTAGTCTTCAGCACTTTTCATAAGTGCCAGATCCCAGCCCCACAGTCTCTGCCAGATCCCAACTCCACAATGTCTCTCAGACTTCTTACTATTTCCTAGGGCAAAATCTGATAAGAGGTTGCCAGGCTCCTGGTCTGCATGGTGTTTACAGGAACAGACCACTCAATCCAAAGCTTCATTAGGTAAACTAGACTCAATATCAGCACATGTACATATTTGAGAGGATTAAGAATGAGATTTCATCAAAAGGTATTTCAATTATCAGACTGCACAGCAGATAGACAGCAAGGCAAAGGACTCTGAGAGCAAGTCTGGCCATGTATCAACCACCTGTCCGTTCCATGAAAAGTCTACCTGCCTACCTGGTCCTACCCCAGGAAGCACCCTTGTGAGGCTCGGCAATCGTTGCAAAGCAGACGGGCGAAAGTGAGGAGGGCAGCCTGAGAGCAGTGTCCGTGCAGATGGGATCAGGTGAGTGACTGGGGCAGAGGTTTTGTGAAAGACTGAAGGGTCTGTCTGGGGCAGCTGGCAAAGCAGGCTGCTCCACTGGAGGTGAAGCATCAGCCCTTTGGTTCTGATTAAGCCAGTAATTTAGATTTACTTTAGTGAGGCTTTCAGTGCCACCTCCTCTAGTATTCTTATAGCCAAATTAGTGAGATAGTCACTGCGTACATGAATAATGAGGTTGGTTGAAAACTGTCTGGACCACCAAGCTCAAAGCGGATCAGCAGTTACAAAGTCCAAGTGACAACCAGTGGAGTTGAGCAGCATCTCTGAAGGGTCAACACCAGGGCCAATACTCTGTGATGCCTTTATTAACACCCTGAATGATGTGACAAAGCATAAGATCAGTCAATTCACACACAACACCAAGTCAGGGGTGGTGGTTGATATACTTAGAGAGTAGGGCTACTACTTAGAGGAATCCCAATAGGCTGGCTAAATGGCTGATAGGAACCTCATGAAGTTAAGAAAAGAAATCAAATGCAAAGTCCTCCACTTGGGAGGGAATAAACTCCATGCAACAGCAGAGGGTGCCACCTGGCTGAGGAGCCACTTTGCTGAAAAAGTGTTTGAAATCTATAAAAAGTTTGGGAACACAGTGGTGGAACTCTTCAAAGCATGTTTGCAAGATCCTGATTTTTTTACTATGAGGGTGGTCAAACACCAGACCAAGTTGCCCAGAAAGGCTGTGGAACCTCCATTCCCAGAGACATTCAAAACTCAACCGGACAAAGCAGTGAGCAACACGCTCTTGTTCAACCTGCTTTGAACTGGGGGCTGGAGTACTGACCTCCGGAGTCAGAGCATCCTGATTCAATAATCCTCAACTAGAACTAGGCGCTTCTGCTTTTCTCCCCCAGTGCTCGGCTTCCTGGAGACCAGTAGGGAGCAGTGAAAGGCGAGGAATGAAGACTTACCCACCAGACCAGCAGCATTCCTGCAAGGCTGCAAAAACATGCCTGGACCGCCCAGGGCTCCAGTTACGAGCGCTCAACCCAGGGAAGCGGGGCAGGGACCCGGCCAGCCACCGGCCATCAGAGGGCACTGCGGGACGCTCTTACCCGTCTGGGACGGGGCACGGCCGGGAGAGCCGCGGCGGGGAGCGGCCAGGAGCACGGCTCTCAGGGGGCGACTTGCGGGGGGGACCTGGCCGAGGCACGGAGAGGCTGGGGTGGGAGATTTCTTCAGCCGGGGAGTCAGGTGGAGGGTGCCGCCCAGCCGGCTGCACCCACGAGTGCCAGCCCACGAGCCATATCCCCAGTAACTCCCGAGATCGGCTCGGTATTGCTGCTGTAAGCGCTGAACGCTGCTTGTTGCTTCAAGCGTCTGGGGCTACAGGGTTCATATTGCCCAACTCTCCTCCTTGATCTCGAGATCTAAACACATGCTTGACAAAAACCGAAATTTAAATTCTTACATAACCACATGACTCCAGGCACTGGGATGATGAAATCCTAAGTAGCACCAAGACTCTCCCACTGACACAGGACCTGCAGGGGACTGCCAAAAGCCAGGAGACATGGGCAGCCATTTTATTGGACAGCGTTGCTACAGCTCAGGATCGTGCTCACATCCATCATGAAACTGAACACCTAGGCCACAAAGACATTTACACACTTCTGTCAGCTCCAGCAAAAACTATAGCATATTGGTTTAAGCCACAGCACTTTATCTACAGATGACACATATGGGAAATCAGACAGAGGGGAAAGAAAACCCAGTGAATGGAAGTCCTGGGATCCCAAAGACCTGGGTGGCTGAGCCTAAAAGCGCTGCCTCAGGGGTCTGGCTCATGCATTGATGCAACTGGCTGGGGTGGTTTCAGGCATTCCCATGCCAGTCTCTCCACTCTGCTCTCCTGGCCTGGGTTAACACACCCATTCCACGGGAGGCAGAAAGGAATGGGAACTTCAGCCTTTATCACTGGGCATTGGGGAGCTCTGCACAAGCCCCTTTCCTTGGTCGCTTAGTTAGCTAACAGCACTGGGGATGGGGAAGGGTATGCACAGGCTCCTTTTTGTCACCTGGGAGAGCTTGCAACTCACTACAGACAGCAAAGATGGTATTTTAAACTGCTAGTTATGTCTGTCAGAGCATGTCATCCAGGTCTTAGAGATGCTCATACATATACATAGAGACATCTCATACATCTGGAGTAGTTCCTTGCCACAAACCCTGTGTGTTACCACTCGGTTGCTTTCACACACACCACCAGTGCATTTACTCCTCTACTCTCCCTGACCCAATCGATTCCACTGATCATAGACTCAATGCATCATGTAGGTTGGAAAGGGTCTCTGGAGGCCACCTGGCCCAACCCTGCTCAAAGCGGGGCCACTAAGAACAGGCTGCTCAGGGCCTTGGCCAGTCAAGTTTTGATGACCTCCAAGGCTGGAGGTTCCACAACCTCTCTGGGCAACTTGCTCCAGTGTTCGACCACCTTCATGGTAAAACATTAGGATTTTAGCACACCGTCCAAAGAGTCAGTACTCCAAACTGAATTTAGGCAAATCACTTGTACCCTCAATATACCATTCCACAGGAGTTTATACAGCTCGGTCAGCTACAGGGTCTGCCTCTGCCATCGCTCTGGTATTAGCATTTGACTGATCCTGCAGTAACTTTGGTCAGGAACTCAGACCAGCTGGAACTTAACCCTCTTACATAAATAGATTTGTTGTGCCAGTGTAACTTCCTGAACAATTTCATTAAGAGGGCAGACAAGTAACTGTGTGGAAGCCAGGAAGGAAACAGAATCACATGGATGGGAGCAGAGAAGATAGCAGGACCGCACATGTAGATTGATTTAAGCTATCCTGAAACTGTAGTTTCAGCGCCTCAATTTACCTGGCTATTAAGATGGGATTACATTCTTCACCTGCTTCATATGATTCTGGGGGACAGCTAATTGAGTCAGTGAAAAGCCAAGGTTGTCACCTTCAAGGCTGAATCAAAAAACGGTCTCCTGAAACACCAAGATAGACTGTAGGCAACAACTCTGACCTTCTGGCACAAGAAGACTCTGCAATAATGTAATGCTTGCCTGTGCAAGAGACCCTATTTTCTAAGGACCTGTCCAAATTTGGAGAATGAGCTGCCTAGGGACCAAGGACTCTTCAGTATCTGCCCCTCCAGACTGCAAGCTATGCTGCTTTCACCTGTAACGCAAACACACTGCAACACAGAATCTGCTGGGGAGAGGGGAACAAACCACATATTTGCGTATTAGTCACATTTGAGGTTAATGGGAAAGTACTCAGATGCTGCTCTGAACGGCTCATGGTAAGCTGCAGAAAAGAACAGAACACTTCAATCATTAGTGCCCATAAGGAGCTCCGAGATCCTCAGGTGAAAATCATTATATAATAAATACTTTGTCCTCATAAACACAGATGATTATTTCGGTGCATGATGTATCTTAAAAGGAAATACAAACCTTTGGTTAAGAGTCAGAGCTGGTCTTTACCACATTCTGTACCTGATTCCCTGCAGGGCACAATCTGTCATGCAATATCCAGTAATTAAGCTATATTTATGACAAGATTGGAAGCTGTGAGGTCACTCCCTGTGCAACTACACGTGCCTTAAATTAGCTGTGACAATCATTCTCACGTGCACACAACAGTTCAGGCCTTCAGCAGCAGCCGATGTCTGATGTTACAAGTGACAATGTGGCACAGGGAGGAAAAATAATGGAGACTTTGGTCATAAAACAGTTTGGGAAAAGGAGATTTTGCAGGGGTTTGACTGCATGGCATTATACTCAAGTCCGTATATCCAGCAAATGGAATTGGCTGGCACTTTGATCACAAACACACAGATATCGCTGACTCCAGAACTGTCTTTTTAATACCTGCTCTCTATAAGGAATCAGCAAATAAGCTGCATTTATTTTTGGCATGCAAATACTTGCACAGTAGAATGTTTCTCAAATTATAGGTTCTAAAAATCACAAAAAAATTTAAACATTTCAATTCTGAAGTGCTAAAGCCCTCTTGGCAAAGATGACTTATGTTTACATTATATGACAGGTTTATGAAGAAGCCATGTTAATCCTGCCCTGGTGTAACAAGCGAGAGTCTTGCACTCCTGTAGTACCTTTCTGTAACAAGGACTAAAGCTACAACAAAATGAGTTTCATTAGGAAGGCTACTACAAGTTCAGGTCTTGACTAAACATGCTGGGACTAAGAGCCAGAAGCCATACCCAGTGAAGCATTTGCCCCCAGTAGGGTCCTAGGAACACAGAGGTATGTAGAGTACACATAAAAGTTTTCTCAAATAAATGTTCCTAATCAGGAACATCCCTTGGGGAAGTAGCTTATACAAGCATCATTCCACAGTTCTAAAAGCTGTGGAAACCATCCCATCAGCTTGCTATGCCTCTCAGCTCAGCCTGCAGACTGAAACAAAGATCTTGAAGATAAAAAACAGATAAAGTAGCATGTTTCCTTGTGTGTTAATTCACTGTATTTGTCTCCAATTACAGCTACGTATCTACCTTTCAGTGCAAAACTTTAGTCCATGTTTCCCTTACATCTAACCCAGTATTTAGGATGATTTGGGGGTAGTTTACCAAACACTGCAATCATCAGGATTCCTTTTGGAGCACTGAACACCTTATACAACCCTTACAGCAAGAGGTAAATCCTCCTCTAAGCTGCCAGAGCTTGTTTATAGAGTGGTGACACAGGCAGCATCTACAATACCATATGAAGCAGGGCCAGGAACAGTTCTGAGGTGGAAGGGCCAGACCATACACTCACTACATCCACACCACACAGCACTTGGCCCATGATCACCTCCGAACTACATGCGGTGTCTCTGTAGCACTAAGTATTATTTGAGGAGTATTATTTTGAACATCCAGAACTGAAGAAATGAGGGCTGTGCTGTAGCCTAGAGGAGTGATTTACAGCATGAAGCTAAAGGACTTGTCACACACCAAAGCACAGGGGCATGTTTGATAGGACGAAACCTACTAGGATACTGCTGGATGACCCCGCAGAGTGGAGGGAGCCTGGTTTCACATAGTCGTGCCTACTGCTCATCGGACTCACACTACCCTCCAAACTATGCCCATGTAATGTCTCGGAGATTGCTAGTTGATAAAGGCCAAGACTTTCAGGGACTAGAGTTATCACTGTGTAGTAGAGTAGGGTGGAAAATCAGGAGTCCTCAAGCAAGCTTGGGCTTGCTACCTACCCGCTTTGATTTAGCGGCACAGTCATAGCCAGGCTTGTGGCACCTAGAACTTGCTGACAAACAGCAGGAAAAAAAAAAGGGGGGGGGGGAATGGGAGGCCCTGAGACTCCCATGAATAGTTAAAGATGCGAAAAGCTGAATTCTCTGAAAGTCTCAGAGTAAAATCCTTATGTGTGCCGAAACGCCATTCTTGGTTTTGCACTCCACTCTTATGTAATGACAGCACACTACTTTGGTTTATCTTCCTTCATGTCCTCGAGGTTAGTGACACATCATCATTAGGTTACGTTACTATTTAAATTCAATTGCCATACCACATGCTTAAATGCTGTAACAGAGCTTGTCCTTTTTTCTACCATGCTACTGGCAACTGTCATTTCTCCTACAATTAGAGTTCAACCGCTTCATAGCAGGAATTGCATCATTCTCATGCTGAAGCACCCACTATACTTCAGAGCAGTGTCAAAATAATGTTTTACTTAAAAACTCCAATAACCTGGTAATATCTGAATCCTGCACATTTCAGATTATATGCTTTAGGACTGACACTGCTACTATATTTTACGGCCTTTGCAATACTGTCACCTATTCAAAACAAATACGTAGTTTTCAAACAAAACCAGATAAATACTGTATTATGAGTTTGTTTCACTTCCCTTATTCCCTAGAATGAGAAGATACAAGACAGCCTATTTAAAAGCAGCTAAATCCTTACCAAATGGAAGACGCAATGCAATCAGCATTAAAATGACTCCTTTAATGTTGCAGCTGGTTGTCTTTAGCCAACAGGATCAAGTTACAAAACATTTGTATAAAAACAGAACTCAAATATAATCAGTGAAGAGGAGCTGAAAATCTGTTGTTCTGCAGGCCAAAGACGCAGGAGGGGGAACAGAACAAGAGCTCCATAATTGGAAGTTATAAAGATACTTTGTCCATATGCTAGTTATGACCTTCTTTTGTTTTCCCATGATATCCTGTTGATATAATACCGAGGTCCCTTGTGGACATCCGCTATTTCCAAATGAGAAGAATGAGTGCTGTTAGTTTCACTTCAGCATCTCGCCAGGTCACCAGCCTACCTGCTATGTCTGGAAAGCCTGCCGGAAGCAGTGTCAAAGAACAACCTTATCAGCAAAAGATCTGAACGGATGAGGAGCATGGACATATGAGATCACATCTTGTGGTAACTTAAACAAATTTCAAATACCATTACAATAAGGAAGCAGAGAGTAAAAGCAAAAGTTCAGCTAAATACTTACAAACCCACACAGGAATAGTCATAGTTGATCAGATCAAGCACACCTTTTCCCCCCTCTCTGCTATCAGCCACGGTCTTCTGACACTACCTGACAGCAACCACCTGAAGAAGGTTGTAAGGACAAAGTCAGAATGTAGTGCTGTCTCCCTGCCGTATTCCCTAGGGCCCCAGAAATGTACAAAAATCAGGACTTCCACAGCCAAAGGGGTTATTTTTATATTTAATAGTCCTCATTAGCTTTTTCTTCTGTTCGTTTTCTGAACTTCTTTTCAGCTCAAAAAAACCACCTTGTAGTATCCACAAAATCATGCAACAAGGTTTTCCACAAGTAACCACAATATGTAATGAGCAACCTCATCAAGTTCGGTTTTATCCCACATTTTCCCCAAGTTTCATTTGATCCACATCATTCTTATGTTGAAACCTGCCCTCACTCATGTCTCTTTAAGGCTGAAGATTCCTAGTTAATTTATCTGTTTCTCACCCAGAAGCTGTTCCACACCTCAGAATACCTATTTACTTCCCTGCACCTCTTACAGTGCTCTATTGTCCTTCTGAAGATAAGATCAGAACTGCATTACACAGCATTAAAAGCACCAGCACACCATGAATTTACCCTGTGCCATAATGATGCGCTCTGCTTTGTTCTCTAGCTCTTCTTTCTTACCTCCTAACATGTGCTTTACTCATTTACCAAGTCTTGAGCTGAGATTTTCACAAATCTATTATTATGTCAAGATCTTGTTCCCAAGTGATAAATCAGCTTCTAGGTTGTTCCTGGACATTTGAAGTTAGGATGGCTTATCTCCCATTTGAAACACTTTACATTTATGTACACCAAATTTCACCACCCACTCACTTTGTACAGTGAAGTTTTACTGACGTTCCTCTCAGACCACAGGCTCCAATTCAGATCCTTGCAGAACTTCATGTATTGACTCCTACCGAGAAAACATTTTTGCTCTCTTACAGCAACCTGTCTTTAACCCAGTGTCATCTACCCACATGAAAACTTCTCCTCTTACTCCACAGTTTCTTCAGAAGCTTTTGCCGATATATTTTGTTGAATGCTTTTTAGAAACCCAAGTAGATGACATCAGCTGAATCTCTCCTGTCCACATGCTTTGCTGACTCCTCACAGCACTCCAAACAACATGCGATGCCAGGACTTCTCTTCAGAAAAGCTCTGCCAGCTCTCCTGCTACACCATTTTCTCCCAGCGCCCACTAGTTCACCTTTTCAAACAGTTTTCATTAACTTGCCTGGTACAGGTAACAGGCTCATTGCTCAGCAGTTATCTAGAACTCTTCTAGCCACTTTTTTTTTTTTTATTGGCATATTAACTGTCTTCCCATTCTCTGCAATCAAAATACTTCTAAATGAGATGTTACACACAACCATTAGTAAGCAGCTCAGCTATTTAAATCTTGACTTCTCTTAGAACTCTTGGATGAATACCATGCAGTCCAACTGTTCAGCACTTTTTAGTTTAGCTATTTGTTTCATAACCTTTTCTACAGACACTTCAGCTTGCCACATACCCTCTGATAAATCTTTCACAAAATTGAGTATGAGCACAGGAATCTTCCTAAGTTCCTCTACGGCACGCACAGAACAAAATACTAATTTAATTTTTTTCTAGAACCCTATCTCCTCTGAACAATCCATTTATTTTTGACTGTTCACTGGCTCTGGCAACTTTTTTGGCAGGCTTCCTGTTCTATTTTGACCGAAAGCTTACGAGTCAGATTTATTGGCAAAGTACCAACAAAACAAATGACAAGAGAACCGGCAGAACAAGTGTTCAAGGATACAGGTGCCTGGTCACCAGCTACACTGAAGTCAGGTTTCACAGGGTAGCTCCGATACTGCCAAGTGCAGTAAAAACAAACAAACAAAAAAAAAAGGTAATTATTTTCTTTCATTAAATTCTATATGGAGGCAAAAAACATTACCATGCTTTTTTTCATGTCAAGTCAAAATAGATCACCTTTTATTTTTCCATCACAGGTCAATTCTTCCAGCTAAGAGCTGATCACAGAGACGCTCAGGGGGAGAGGTGATGCTAGAGAAGTCCAATTAAGGACTGTGAGAGGTACCAGCTCTTACGCGCAAACGCATCTGGGACTCGGCACCCAGCCCTGCGGGGAGGCAGGGAGCCTCCTCCTCCTCACACCTCACACACACGCACACACGCGCCCCCCCAAAAAAGGGGACCAGAGTACTGGATTAGGGGTCGCAGAGCCCACACAGCCAGCCCACCACAGGCGCCCACCCGCGAGGAACCCCACAGGGAGCTCAGCCACCGGCTTCACGCCTTCCCCAGACGGAGCCAAGACGCGGTGGCCCCGCGCCGTGGGGACGCTGCCAGGGTCGGGCCAAGCCAGGCCGGGTGAAGCAAAGGAACATGGCCGCCCGCCGGCCGTTGGGCCAACGGCCCAGCCCTCGTCCCCGCGCGCGCGCACTCCGCCTCCGCTCCCCCCGCCCTTCTGGAACCTTCCCGCCGCAGCGCCCCACGCGCCAACCGACGGGAAGAAGGGCGCCGCCGCTTTGCCATATATGGGCACGGCCGGAAGTACTTGCGTCATGGCGTTGGCTCGTAGCGTCTCCGCGGGGAGCGGGACGTCACGTCCCTGACGCGCCCGCCGCCCGGCGCCCCTGGCAACCAAACAGTAAACAGGGCGGCGGGCGCGCAGGCGCGGCGGCGCTCGGCCCTGGGGCCCGTGCGACCCAGCGGCCGCCTGAGGGGTGGGCGGCTGTACCTGCGGCGGGGCGGGCCCGGGAGCTGCGCCCCAGCCCCCCCGGGAGCGAACCGCGCCGCCCCCGGCCAGCGCGGAGGGTGCGGGGGAAGGGCCGCCTCAGCCCCGCTCCGGGCCTCTCCGCCCGCCGGCTCCGTGAGAGAGCCCCGCCGGGTCGCGCTGGGGCTGGCCCGACGCTGGGAACCTCCGCGGTGATTGCAGGTATCGGCGGAGGTGCCGGCTGGGGCCCCCGCGCCCGGCCCTCGGGCCTGCGGGGAAAGGGGCCGGCCCGCCGCGGCCTGGGGCAGGAGCGCTGGAGGCGAGGAGCGGGGGGGGGGCGCATAGGAGCGTGTCGCCACTGCAGCTTCTGTCAGCATCGAAGCGGTCCGGGACCCGCAGCACCCTCCTGTACCCGGGGTTACTTTGCCGCACAGCCCTTCTTCTTCCTACTGTAAACGTGTTTCAGGCTCTTCATGTTGTTTTACAGCTATGCTTTTTGTAACTCATAATAATAATTCCACTGCTCCTTGTCTTGTGTTGCAGTTTTGTTTCTAAGAATTAATTACTGTCCTGCCCTCAACGGGATCAGAAGCACAGGAGGCATCAGAAGTAATGCGAGTGTTACCTGCCTGTCTTATCTCGTCCCATTGTTTTGTTTCACAAAGCTTTGTACCGGTATCTGTGTGATGTATCAGATACAGCTTATAATTGAGGCACATGCATGTAATCCATTCCAAGCAGAGATTGGTGCGCTACTCCCTCTCATGGCTCTGTTTAAGTTAGTGGCGAGATTCCCACTGATTTGAGTGAGATTTCACTACAGAATTCTCAAATGCTAGGAAGCAGATAAATCATACCCCTGACACGCTATAAATTTTATCTAGCACATCCTGGATCCGGGATCGTCCCAGACTGAAGGCAAAGAGTAGGGCTAGAGCCTGGGGTTAAACGTAATGCATCTCATGTAGTGCCACCCCTGAGTTTGACATCATTGCATAACAAATACCAAAGCTGACACTTAAGACTTGGCACTTGCTGTCACTGCTGTTAGAAGGAAGAGCCTCAGTTGGGCTATGGGACTGCTGTCTCTCAGAATTCAGCACTAGATTTTGCTTTAACCTCTCCAGTGATCATGAGAGATAATGGGGCCAGAATCACTCCACCTGCTTTGAAGGGAGTATATGGTATTTTGGGATTCTGTAGACCCCTGCTCCTTCCTGCCTCTCTGCTGAGTGTCTGGTGGGCTCTCATAAGACCTCCAAATTCTCCAGCTCTGAACCTGATGGTCTTTGAGCAGAAGGCACGTTGTGATTCCAGATCTACTGACTTCACGAGGTTACTTGTCACCTAAATCTCATTCTCTTGCAGCTACACCTACATGGCTGCTTCAGGGGTCAGTGCTACTATGCATGTGCTACGCCTGGGTGTTGCCCTTGTAAACTCGAGTGGCAACGTGAAAGTAGCTGCTTCTCAGTGGGTGGCATCTCAGTAGCAAGTGGGGTCATTCTTTGTCAGTTGTCAGCACTGCCTCCAGCTTAATGTTGAAAGACGGGAAGCCGCACGCGTAATATTTGCTTTTGCACAGGGCAGGCCTTGTTGAGCAAGCCACGAAGCTGCAATACACGCTATCGAGATGAGATACATCCTGTGTGTGTTCTGATTAGGGAAGGGGTGAAGAAAGCAGAGCCTGCTGCAGCAGCCGGGAAACATGGAGTTACACAAACCCAGCCCTGAATATCAGAGAAACCTCCATCCTGCAGAGATTGCCCGAGAGCACAGTATCAACGTGGCCTTCAGCCGGACACACGTGCCAGCGTAGGTGGCATCTTTGCCTCCACCTTGAGAAGGGAGTTCTCAAGAGCTGGAGTGACAGGGCCGAAGGCCATCGGGGAGACCTCGCTGCTCTTGTGGGACTTCTCATGTGTGAGCATTAGGGAGGGAGCAGAGTAGTGCTTTGCACACAGGGGTGACCTGCCCCAGCTGCTGTCCTGCCAAGGGGGCACACGTTTCACCATGCACGCAGCAGGAATGGCAGAGGGTAGCAGCCCCTCTAAACTGACTGATGCAGGAGAGGCCATGCTCTGCAGACCTCAGGGAGGGAGCATGTTCCCAGAGTACATAGGCGCTGTTTGGCATAGCTTGTATTCATTCAGGGACTGGGCTAGCTTTAATAGAAAACGAGGAGTAAGGGATTGGTCACTGTTCTGCCTTATACCACTCAGCCCAAAGTGAGAAGAAAGCATATAAGCATCTCTCCTCATGGCCAGAAGGCAATACTCCATAGCTGCTCCTAGAGGTGCCAGACCAAGTCCAGGTGGGCCCTAGCCTGGAGATGGCCTCCCTGATTCAGAGTTGTGAACTCAGCTGCCCTTTTTACCTCCTTTCCAGTGAGGCCTCCACAGCTTGTCCCTGAAAGGCCACAGCAGGCGACATGCAGAGGCACAGAAGGGATGGGGAAGGCCATAAGGAGTGACCCCACTGCTCACCAGGATGGGTGGGAAGGGCATAGCTATAGCCAGCCCTGACTAACCCCAGGGCAAAGACAGGTCTGGCCTTACTGGTATTCCCACCCCCGTGTGCCCTATGCCTCAGGCAGCTAGCACCAGTCTGCAGTTTATAAAGCCGTCTAAATTAGAGGCTGGGAAACCCCTATAGGGTCATGGGGAAGCGATGCAAAAGGTAATGCAAGGACAGCTCCAGCAGTCAACTTAAATGCTTTTATTGACAATGTCTCTGAACAATAATAAGCAAACAATGCTTAAGTTTCATCCAAATTCACTTTCCACATGTCAAAAAAGACCTCAAGGTAGAAAAAAATAAAATAAAAATATAAATATCTGAGAATCCATCTTAATAAATAAATTAAAAACACAATAAAAACGTTTTCATGGAAAACTTATGTCAGAACATTCAGACCACCTCAACAATGCATGATCAGTAAAGTTACAATGAACATCAATGTAGAACTACAGTACATGGATATAGCTATTTATCTACCTACTAGAAAATAAAATAGTCTCTTTCCCCCCACATAAGATGGGTCATTGCTAAGTCATCAGAACACGATATTGCCAGGAACACAGTAGTTATTGTTAATCAGCTGCACTAGATACGAGTTGGAGATACCCAGCACCAGGTTAAATTCCAATCATTTAAAACCAAGAGATTAATTAGTTAATGCTAGTGATACTAAGGAGGGGAGGGAGTCACCTACCCAGCCATGTGGGACATGCTACAGACTACCAGCTCTCATGGATGGGCCATTGGGGACGAGACAAACTCCATGCGATTTGCTACATCTCTGGAAGAGGTACGAGGCCTCGGCGCGGGGCACTCTGCCAGGCCCCGGGGGCACCCAGCCAGACAGGGGGGGGTGGCGGCGGTGGCAGGGCCCTCCCCAGGCCCGGGGAGCCCCATGGGGCGCAGCGGTGAGTCCGTGGGGGTGCAGGGGCAGGGGAGGGGGCCCGGCAGGTCAGTCAATGCTGGAGCTCCTCACAAGGCCAGGAGGGTGGGGGAGCTGAGGGAGTCGGACGAGGGCTCATTGCTGCTGCTGCCCTTCCGGTGCGCGGCAGCACAGCTGGGGAAGGCGTCCGCCTCAGGGTAGGTGAAGACAAAGGTGGAGGTGTAGGTGCTGGGGCACGGGGTGCAGGTCACCACAGGGGTGCAGAGGGGCTCCAGCTCACCGCTGGTCCCGGCGCCCAGCGACTCCCAGTCCGACGCATAGAAGGAGGAGGCCCCAGGCAGGTCCATGTCGGGCACGGAGCGGGAAGCCTCTCGCGGCCCCGTGGAGAAAAGCAGCTCGTCGAAGGGCTCAGCCTTGAGCTCCAGCCCACCGCCGCCGGTCTCCTTGGGCGGCACGGCCGGCGGCGCCTCAGCCATCAGCGGCAGGGCGAAGGCAGCCTCCTCGGCCACAGGAGGGCTGGGGGTGCCCAGGTCCAGCGCGGCGGCAGCCGCCAGCTCCTCGGAGAAGCGCAGCTCCTCGGGCATCTTGCAGGCAGGCCGGTGGGCTGCCAGGATGAACTCCAGCTTCTCCTTCTCCTTCAGCAGGTTAGCGATCTCTGCCTGCAGCGCAGATTTTTCCTCCTCCAGCTGGTCGGTCTCCTGCAGAGAGAGCGGGGCTATCAGCCAGGGCCGGCATCACTCCCGGCTAGAGTCCGCCCCTCTTGCCACCCTCCCGGGTCACCGCCCCCCCCGGCGCGCCTCCCGGGCAGCACTTACCGCCTGCAGCGTGTCGGTGAGCTCCCGCCGCCGGTTGCGGCACTTGGCCGCTGCCATCTTGTTCCTTTCCCGGCGGATCCTTCTCTTCTCCTCCTCCTCCGGGGACAGCTGCGGGCAGAGAGGGGCCATTCAGTCCTGCCACCAGCCCGGTGCCCCCCGGCCGCGGCAGCCCGCCGGGCCGTGCCCCCTCCATTCCCCCTCGCCCCCCCATACCCCTCCTCCCCCCCTCAGTAACCCTAGTCCCTGCTCACCTGCTCGACTTTGCCTCTGCGGCCGATGCTCTGCCCGCGGCCGCCCGGCGCCTTCAGCACTGCGGGGCGGGAGTAGGCGGCAGGGGCGGGTGCCGACACGCCGTAGGGGTGCCCGCGGCTCTGGGAGGGGGCCACCGAGGAGATGAGGGTGGGCTGCACCAGCCACTGCAGGTCGGGGCTGGTGGAGATGGCCGTCACCGTCGGCACGAAGCTGGCGCTGGAGACGGCCAGGTCGGTGCAGAAGTCCTGCGGGACAGAAGGAAGGGGGGGGGCTGCCGTCAGCGGGGCGCCCGGACCGCTCCCCGCCGCCCCCGGGGCCGCGCCGGCCGCGGCGCCGCGCTGCCAGCGCCGGCTCCACACGAGAGCGGCCTGTTATAAATATCTCTGACGTCCGCGCTGACGCAGACGCTGCTCCGGAGTCTCCTCAATGAACTCGCGTTTTATCAATGAAGCCGCTTTACACACCCGCCGCAGAGCGCGGCCCAGGCTACGGCTCCCCCCGCCCGCCCCGCCGCGGCACCGGGGCCGCTCCCCACACCCGGTCCGGGGGCAGGTCGCCGCAGCCTGCTCTCCTCCGCGGGCACCGCCGCCCGCTCCCGTCCCGCGGTCCGGTCCCGTCCCGTCCCCTCCCAGGTGCTCCCGCCCCGCGGCGTGCCCGGTGCCTCACCTGCGGGTTGACGGGCGAGCCCATGCTGGAGAAGGAGTCCGCCGGAGAGGGGTAGTAGGTGAGACTGTCCCCGGCCGGGGAAGCGCTGCTGCAGCGGGAGGAGGGTGCCTCGTACTCTCCGGCGAAACCCTGGTACATCATGTCGGCTCGGTAGGCGCAAGCCGGCGGTGCGGGGCGATGCGGTAGTGGCGAAGCGCCCTTGGGGAGGAGGCGAGGAGGGGGCCGGCTGCGTGCGTCCCTCTGTCCGGTCCGCGCCGCGCGTCTCTCCGCTCCGTCGCCGGGGCTGCCTCTGCTGCTGGAGTACCGCGCGGCGCCTCGCTTTTATACCCTCCCGCCGACGTCACGGGGGACGCACCACCCGCGCCCGCGGGGGGGGCCGCCCGCCCCGCACGGCCCCCGGGGCCGCCCCGCGCGCCGCCCGCCGCCGCCTCCCGCGGGAGAGAGCCGCCACGAGGGGCGGGAAGTGGCCGCCGGGATGGGGGAAGCCCCGCGGGCGGCGCCGAGAGGGGGACGGCGGCAGGGTTCCCCCCCCCGCGTGGAGTGGTACGGCCGGGCTCGGGAACCCACTGACGCAGATATCCTTATATGGGATACATCCTGTGCGAGGGGGCGTGACTGACGGGAAGCGCTCCAGGCTGCAGCCAAGTGCGGCGGGCGGCGCGCGGGACGGGACGGGACGGGACGGGACGGGGCGGCCCTCCCCCCCCTCCCCCCACGCATGGCGAGACCCCGCCAAGGGCCCCGGCGCACCAATGCTGCCCACGCGGGTACCGGTGACTCCCTCCGCGGGGGGTGGCCGCCGGCGGCACCGCGGATCGGCGGGGCCCCCGCCCCGCCGCCGCCGAGCAAGGAGCTCCAAGGGAGGCGGCTGCGCAGGGCCGGGGGCCGGGTCCCGCAGCGGGCCGGCCGAGCAGGCGTAGGCTTTGCACTGCGAGTAAAACCCCGGCACAGAGCGTGGGCATGGGACACGGCGGGCACTATGTGCGGAGAGCCCGACCTACCCCCTTCCCTGCAGCGAGGAACGCGCTATGTGGCACTATTTACGTGTCTATTATATATGCAGAGTAATAGTGGCGAGTGAGGGTAATGGGACAGGGCGCTGGAAGTCCTTCCAAGGAAGCCTGGGGGGCCGCAGCCCCCCAGAAAGGTTGGGAGAGCTTGGGAGCAGCGCCCAGGGGTGCCGGGCCATCCGCCAAGGGCACGGGCAGGGGGCCACCGGGAAACCACCGGCGAGGAGCGAGGGGTGAGGCTCATCCTTTCCTCCAGTTTGGGTTTTGTTTTGATCCTTGTTGCAGCGAAGCCCGGAGACACCCACCCACGACGGGGATGTCAGGCAGCCCTGGCTCAGGTCAGGCTAAGCTGGGAGCCAGACCGCAGACTCGCCTTGCACGGGAGCCAAGAGATCGCGGCTATAGATAGTAACAGGGAAGCTGCAGCAGCGAGCATGTTTACAGCAACAAACAGAGCCTGCAGCGCAGTCTCCAAGCAGGAGCGTCACCCAGCCAGGCTGGGATCCTGCTGGCAGCCTCTCCCGCTGTTTGAGCTCATGGGCTAAATGCAGCGCCTGATGCTGCTGCTGTTGCTGCGCGAGCAACCTCCGTTCTTAGAGATCTGGGCCACGGGGGCGGGAGAACTGGGCCAGCTGCTATTTCTGAGCTGCCCGTCAGAGCGGAGGGGACAGCCAAGGACTGCCGCAGCTCACGGCCTGCACCGCTCCCTGGGAAAGGACCCACGGGGGCCAGTGCTGCCTCGTGCCAGCTCAGCGCCGACCGGTGGGCTAGCCTCTTCCGGGGCAGGCGTCGTCCACCCCAGGTCCCTGGGCTGCTGGGGGCTCTTTGCCTTGGCCAGCATTCCTCCCATGCTGGCTGCCAAAGCAGTGGGGTGAGCATGGTCTCGTCAGCAGCCCCAGGGTGCAGGCAAGGAGGTCCCCCCTCAGCATTGCCCGGAGGAGGGACATGCCAGCAAATTAGCAAAGCCACGACCCCACCGTCCCTGCCAGCAGCTGAGTGGCGGGCCAAACCTCTGCGGCCACATCCCCAGCAGGGCCTGGGTTGACGCCCTGGTGCCCAGCATGGGCGAGAGCCTCCAACACAGTTCCAAGTCCCAGACATTTGGCAGGCACATTTCAGAAAATCCCTGCTAAGTCCTGCTGCTGTCTACAAACTACCCCAGAGGTTCCTCTAGCCAAACTGCCCCCCCCGACAGAAGCGTCTGGAAATCAGGGAGGGGGACCCGCTTCACCAAAGCCCAAAATATTTTTGTGGCGCCCATGCAAACCGTCTGTTGCCATCT
Source organism: Burhinus oedicnemus (assembly GCA_008921705.1). Lineage (NCBI taxonomy): Eukaryota > Metazoa > Chordata > Aves > Charadriiformes > Burhinidae > Burhinus > Burhinus oedicnemus. The sequence continues at coordinate 47,204 of VFFE01005761.1, forward strand.
CCGCTGGTGACCGAGCGTGCTCTGTTTGTACCAAACGGAAAGTGCACGGACGCTGCACATTTCTAACATGTGGAGGCAAGGAAACAGAGAAAGCGAAAACACATGACGTGGGTTTGTTGTTTGCTCCAAAAGCGGGGTGCACACGGTTTTACCGCAGCATGTGTGAGAAAAAAAAGAGGAAGCAAGCAGTATCGCAAGGACAAAACAGTGTCAGAGTGCAAACCCTCCTGCCCGGGTGACGGGGTTGCCCTCGCCAGTGTGCTGCCAGAGCCTGACGAAGGCTCCTCGCCCCCCTCACCAGCCAGGAACAGGCAGAGGCATTCAGCCCTTCCAAAACAGCGTGATCTGAGGAATGGACCACGAGTCCATCGAGCACTACAACATTATTAAACCTGTACAACCAGGGCCAGCAGGGTTTACCAGGCTCTGGTGGTGCTCGGCTGGCCCTCAGCTGTAGGGATGCACCACTGTAGGGACTGGGATTCTCCCCAGCTCAGGGGTAGGGATCCCCCATCCCAGCATGACCCTCTTCCCCCTGCTCTAGACAAGCCCAGAGCATGGCTGGGCCCTGTGCTAGCAAGGAGGAGGTGGCTGCTGACCGCCACTGGCAGGGAGATGGCTCTTCCCAGATGCCTGGCCAGACAGAAAAGGCCATGGCCACTGCACTGCTTGGCCATCGCAACAGTGCTGGCAGGGCAGAAGGAGAGCACCCATCCAACGAGGATCTTGTCCTGGGTACCAATGGGACTCCTCCACCTTCCTGGCCACCGCTTTTCCTCCCACCAAGCAGGGAGATGGGAAAGCTTGCAGCTCCCAGGCTTACAAGGGAACAGCAAGCTCCCTGGCCCCAGAGTGCAGCACAGGAACTTGGCCCTGCTTTCACATCCCTCCTTCAGCTGAGCTTGCGACTGAGCCTGGGCTTGGAAAACCACAGCACAGAAGCGCCTGAGGCATGTGGGCTGGTGCCACCCGCACAGCCAAAGCCTGCTTCGGTGGCAGGAGATGGCTGCGCCTAAATCTGGCTGCTCACCAGGGGAAAGCTCATGCCAGCAGCGTGGCCCTTTGGCAGCTGCATGACAGCCCCAACCCACCCTCTGTCAGTAGCACTGAGTACAGCATGGTTCCACATTCACTCTCCATGCACACACCGTGAGAGATGTCTGCCTCCAGCTAACCAGGGGTTGCTGGGCTGGGAAGCAGACCTGGTGGGGAGAGTCCAGCAGCAGGGCTGGCATACAGGGGACACTGCTGTAGGCACCAAAAAAGTAGTTCTTCCCTGTAAAATACCCCTCTGCACTGAGAAGCTGTCACTGCCTGGCCAACCGCCCTGCCCCTACCATCAGAGGGTCCACACAATAGCCTGAACACCCATTGCGGTACAGACTTCATGTGCAGGCTCCAGGGGCATTACTGCAACTCCCCCTGCACACCCGTTGTTCCTGGTGTCCCCTGCTGAGTGCACTCCCAGTGCAGCACAAGGGACCCTCTCCAGCTGCCTGGCCCCAGGGAGGCTTGCGGAGCCAGGCAGAGGCTGCAGGACTCAGGAGCAAATGGGATGGAAAAGCAGGAAAGGGGGCTGATAAACCAGTGTTGGGGGCCTGCCCCCTCTCTTGATGTGGCCGAGGAGCAGGGGGTGGAGGAAGGGCCCTTAGCATGTTATCCAGCGGGGCCCTGAGCTCCTTCCAAAACACACTGCAGCTCCCGCCCTCCCACCTAGCCTGGGAGCCTCCAGGAGGGCAGGGTTCCCACCTCTGCTGGTCTTTAAAATGCAGCACATACCCAAAGCAAACTATAAATAGTAATTAATAATCACAGCAGCTGGGTGTGTGACAGGGACATCCTAAAGAATAAACACTGCGAGCGGAGACATCCCGGCATCTCGTGGTCGTGCAGCCGCATGCCACGGGCCACCAATTACTGTGGATGATACCATTGAGCCCTCCTACCCGTTCTCACCACTCTGCCTGCTGCTTTCACCTGCACCGTGGTGGACGCACCGTGCTCACCAGGCACGGCTGGACCCTGCTCCACACGCTGAAAAAACAACGCGCTGCTCACAGCCAGCAGGTCCAAAAGGCAGCTTCGCCCACCACGGCGCTTCCTCCGCACCCCATTGCCCCAGGGACAGGCTGGCAGCCATCACCCCATGAGCGAGGGTTCATAACCCAGAGCAATTCAAGTGCAAAGTTCTCCAGCTGCAGCTCCTGCTGCCGCCAGCGCTGTCCCTTCGTGCGCCGTGGCGGTGCGACAGAGACGGAGTACCGCGGCCAAGCTGGTCTCTTATCTCCCTGCTGGCTCCAGCCCCATAGGCCTGTCCCAGGGCGTTGTGCATGCTCACGGTGATAATCCCAGGGCACTGACCAGCCAGGAGGAGAGGAGAGAAGACACCTGGAACAAAATGACCTGCACATTTGCGGAACTGCTTGATATTTAGAAGTGAAATCCCAGAAATGAAAGGCAATAAGCTTATGCTTGGTGAGAGGCAGCACGTTCAAAGCCAGTGACAGACAGGCTGATGCAGATCTTTTCTGCTAATCAAACAGGATCCAAATGAGGCAAGCACAGCTGCACTTTCCTCGCTGGAACCCCGCAAGGAGCCTGCAACAAAACCCCACACAATCAAGAGGAAGCCTGGGCTTCTCGTTGCGTCCAAGAGCTTTCTGGAGGTGGCAGCTGGATGGTCCTGTCACACAAGCTGCCTCTTCTCCCGTGGGGGACAGGCAGCCGCAGCAATGCTTATGATGTGGGCTGGGGTCTGGGTAAAGGGGTCCTGCTCCTCCGTCAGTGCGGTGGCTCTTGAAGAAAATGGGCCAAGGGTAACATAGGAGGAAGTGCTGAGATGAAGGAGGAAAAGGCTGCTGTGCTTAGCTAAGGAGATTTTGTTGCGGGTGGAGAAAAAAGCAGCCAAAGTGAAGAGAAGGGACAGGATGTTGAAGATTGTTTGGCTCAGGACAGAAAGAAACCCTCTAATTGTTGTGACTGGCGAGTGCTCTGGGGAATGGCTCAAGGGGACTCAGGACAAACAAAGGATCACAAAGCTGAAGATAGTCCGGGAGGGAGGGGGACAGCCTGAGGCTTTGTCACTGCCTGGAGAAACAGCCCTGCTTCACTGGAGGAAGTCCCCAGATCACCTTTCTCCTCTGCCATTCTGTGTCAGAGACCAGCATGCCAGGCAGACTGCCCCAGAGGACAGCACAGCCATTAACACAAGCAAAGTCTCTTGAGTCCTTGGCTCTCATAGAGATGTGGCTGTTGCAGGGACTCACACGGACTCGGCCTGCCCTGGCCCGGGGGAAGTCACATTCAGTTGCTGCTGCTGAAAGGAAATGGCAAGATTTGAAAGCAAAGTGTTTGCTCCCAGCTCAGGCTGAGCTGTACCTCGGGCTGGACAGTCAGGCTGCACACAAGGCAGAGCCGAAGGAAGCTGTCGGCTCTGTGGAAAGACACTGCCACTGCAGGAATAGAGACCCCAGTAATGCAGCAAGAGAATAAATGATGGGGCATGGCTATGCGGAGAGTTAGCCTTCTCTGCCCTAGGAACAAACATTGGGAATACACCAGGAAACTGAGGTTCCTTAGATGGTATTTAAGAAATGTAATAAATATGAAATTCAATCATTAAATGGTCTGGGGTTAACAGTGCCACAAATATACATACATGTAAACAGCATGGAGCGCTGCCAGCCCAGCCCTGAGGCTTTGATCCTCCCCAAGGATCCAGATCTGCCAAGCAATTTGGTTTGGCTGGGGGGAACTGCTGGGAGGGGGAAACATCTTTTGTGTTAACTCATCCCTAAGTATCTGCACAACTGCAACAAGAGCTAGGCATACGGTTGCGCAGAGAGACCTGGGAGGAATATGTAATTTGCAGATCATCTGGGGTGCTCTGGTCCATCTCTGCACCATGAACAGGGTCCGGAGGACAGTCTATGTTCCTCACTGCCACCAGCCCACAGCTTGTTCCAAGTCAAGGAAAGCACTTGCCATTATCCAGGCACACACCAGCACCTGAAAAGATCAGCCATTTCCTTCCCCATCGAGGTCAGACGGAAAACATGTAGACAATAAGCAGCCCAGAGAGTACAGGCCTGGAAACTCAACTACCTGCCCCCACAGAAGAGGCACAGCGATCCACTTTGGAACTGAGTTTGACTGGTGATTGCACATGGCAGACCCGTCCTTCTCTGTACACCCCTCCCGGGAGCCTGGCTGCCAGGGACACAACCGCCAAGCCAGCAGGGACAGGTTAACTTGCTTCCTCCCTGCCTGCTTTAGCATCTCAACAGAGCTCAGCAGGCTGTGAAACCGGCACTTCTCTCCTGTTCAAGATACCTCTCGACCATGCTGGCCTCCCTGGGCACCAGGAGTACCAGCACGGGTGTGGGCAGGCATCGGCATGGAGAAAGGCGCCCCGTGCTCCAGCACTAAGCCCTAGTCAGCCAGCCAGCCTGGAGAGCCGCCCGCCGCCACCCACCCACAGTTCCTGTAAACAGGGATTCCCTCCTGCCTTCCCCAGACAGACCCTGCCTCTCCCAGCGGGCTGGAAGCAGCATGGAGAGACCGACCCAGGCCCTGGTGAGGAAGTGGAGGACGGAGCTGTGGATTTGGCCTCAAGCGGCTGAAACAAAGCGCTGGGCACAGGAAAGGCCGTGCTCAGCCTCCCACAGCACAGGCCACCCTTTCAGGGCCTACCACCTCTCTCCTGCCTGGCGGCGGGGCTGCCTGGAACCCCTCCAGGCTGCCTGGAACCCCTCCGGCCCACCCGTGCTGGCCGCTAGAGTTTTGGGGCGCTCTCTGAGGCCAACACACCGGCCAGGCCTCTGATACCCCCGGCCCGGCGGCCTGCTCAGGGCTCCCGCCGGGCCCCGCTCGCCCGCTCAGGCGGGGGGCAGCAGGGGGCCCATGGGGCCTGGCGGGCACCCAGGGACGTACCCCCCTCCGCTGGGCGATCCCTGGGCCGCCACACCCCACGCACCAGCAGCCCGGGCCGAGCCGGACCGCGACAGGCCTACGCCCGTCCCCCCGACCCTGCCGCGGGGAGGGGAGGGGCCGGCGCCGGGGCAGGCGCCGCGCAGGCCCCGTCCCCTCGCCCCTCCCGGCCAATCCCGGCGCTGTTGCTGGGGCCGGGCCGACCGCCTGACGTTGCCCGGGAGACGGCGGAACGTTGAAAACACACAAACCTGTTGACGTCGGTGCGTGGTTTCCGTAGAAACGGGCCGGCAACGTCATCGCCCTCCCCCTCCCTCCTCTCCCCGCCGGAGCTCGCGGGCGACGCAGGCGGCGTCGTCAGCCGCGGCGGGAGGGGTGGAGCCCCGTCGCCATGGCAGCGGCGGAGGGTGGGGCTCGGTCGCCACGGCAGCGGGAGCGGCTGTTGTTTGTTTGGGAGGCGGCGGCGGCGGCCGAGGTCGGACGGGAGGGAGGCGGCGGCGGCCGCGGCTTTCTCGGGCGTCCTGCCTACGCGGCCGCCGGCGCCCGGCCCGGTCCGGCCCCGCCGGCGGGGTATCCCCGCCCGGCCCGGGGAGCCCCTCAGCCCCGGTGTCCGGCCGCGGGGGAGCCCCCGCGGGCAGAAGGCAGCGGTGTGGGGCGGGGGTTAGCCTTCAGCTGAAGCGGCCGCCCCGCAGAGCGCTGGTGGCTGCTGGGCACCCCTGCACGGTGCGCCGGCAGGGCGGGGGTTCGGTAACCTGAGGAGGGAAACGGGCCCAGGGTTAAAAATGATCCCGCTGAAAAGGAGCGTGGGTTTTTAACCCCGATCGGCAGTGCGGCCCGCTGCACTGGGCAGCCTGAGCGGCGGTGGCAACGGCCCGGCTGGAGGAAGCGACCGTGGCTGGGAGGGACAGACGGATGGATGGACGGACTGACAGATGGTTGGATGGCCAGCCGGTGGGCCGCAGAAGGCCGTGCAGCAGGCTGTGCTCTGAGAGGAGCAGGGGTGAGCTCTTGCCCCGCTGCAGGCGCGTGCTGCAGGTCTGCTGCGCTCGTCACCCGGGGAGCCGAGTGGGGTGCGGGTGTGAAGTGGGCATCCAGGCAAACCTCAGAAATGTGGCCTTGAGAAAAAAGAAAGAAACCGAAAAGCGAACCGCAGATATCGCAGTGTTTTCTGGTCTGTCTTTTGAAGAGCGGCCGGGTCCACTCCTCCCCTCCCGGTGGCAGCATCCAAAACCGCCTGGCAGACTTTGCCCGGTGCCAGTGTGTGGCCTTGCTCCCGCAACCGGCAGTGGTGGTACCTGGTGGAGGCCAGACAGACCAAATGCTCCTCCCTGCGTGCCGGGCTGCTCTGGAGAGCCCTGCTTACGGTGCCCTGCCTCCTCCCCGGCTGCCGGCCTTTGGGTGTGCTTCATTCAGGTGTCTTTCCCTCTGACATCAGCTTCCTCCCCTAGGACACACAGCGGCCAAAGCCCTCCTGGGTGAAACGCCCAGTGAGGAGAGCTGGCTGGCGGGGGGACCCACCCACCGGCGTTTCCCCCATGCTGCGGTCAGGTGGGTGGGTCACAGCGGCTGGGGGGCTCCCCTGAATCCCCAAAAGCTGCCTTTGCATTGGGGCTTGCACAAGCGCCGCCGGCAGATGGGAGAGGAGGGAACCTCGGGGCCGCCCCAGCCTCGGCCGCCCCGTCAGATGCCTGCGGGGTGGGAACTCCCAGTGCCTCTTCCCACCGCCGCCGCCATCTGCTGAGGCCAGCAAACTGGAAACCAGCTGCTTGCCCAACCCTCGCCAGCAGCCAGGCTGTTGTCATTGCTGTTTGCTTTACATCAGCTCTGTTTGGTTTGGCAGGCTGAGGGCAGCAGGTTCAATCCAGGCGATTTTACGAGGGCTGGTTCCTGTCCCACACCCCTCGTCGGTGAACACGGCGTACATTAAGGATGCCCTCGCCCCACAGCCCCGGGGCAGGAAAGGGTGCGGCTAAAATGAGTGTTTGCTTCTCAAGGGCAAGCCTGAAGTGCTAGTATTTGGGAAGGTAATCACCGGGCGTGAGAAAAGGCCTTCTGCATGGTCATGGCAGCTCCCCGCGTGCTGCGGGTGCCCGGTCACCTGCACCCAGGGACTGCTGGCTGCGTGGGAAAGTGTGGGTAGGTGGCCAAATGCGGGGATCACACCTGGGGTCTAGCCAGCTGCAGTGCAGAGCGTGTCCAAAGCCACCTGCCAGGATGACGGAGGCCAGTGGGAGGGATGTCCCACTGCAACGGGTACCCTTCCACAGCCCGTGCCCCAGGCAGCACTTGGTACTGATACCCAGCACCTTGGGGGTGCTCCATTTCCATCTGAGATGCATCTTGTCCAGGCAGCTGGTACCCATGGTAAGGGAGGTGGTTTCCCCTCCACATTTCACACTGAAGTAAGAAAGGAGAAACGCCACTAGTTATTCCCGCTGCTCCCCTCTTCTCAGGACAGGCTGTCTGCCCTCTGGCCCTGTCCCATCCCAGGGCACAGGCAACGAAGCTGCTGGCATGGGCGCTCACAACTCCTGGGCTGTAGGGAGCCACAGAGGTCAGTTAGCCCAGTGCCCTCCTCCTTGTTAGCTCCTGCCTCATCTCAGTCAACTGGGCAGCCCCAGTGCCCCATCCTGCCAGCCAGTGACGCCACTGGGGCTGGGGTGTCCCCCCCCGTCTGCTGCAGGACCTCACCCACGGGGAAGGAGCAGCGGGGCAGAGGACAGGGAAGGAGCAGTGGGGCAGAGGACGGAGTTCAACGCACGGCAGCAGTTCAAGTCACCTCCGCCCTGCCCTGCCCCGGCTGCTTCTTCCCAAACCTGCCCTGCCCCGCGGCGCACAGGCCCAGCTGGGCAGTGACGTGGGGCGAGAGCAAGCCACTGGAGATTTGGGTGTGAGGAGGGTGGCCACGCAACCCTGTGTTGCCCCTGGTCCCCTCCTGCCAGAGCCACATATTTCTTTGCATTGCGCTGGCCATAGGGGCATGCAGCCATGTGGCAAACCAATTCAGAGAGCTGACCTGGCTGGAAATGGAACACTTTATTTTGGCAGGTTGGAGGTCAGCTCGGGCTACTTGCTGCTCAGGCTTGCCATGAACTGAGCTGCTGCCGGGGTCCCCTCCCCACTGAGGGACCCCATTCCCGCTCCTTGCCAGGTCCAGCTCTTGGCTGTGGGGTGAGGAGCTGCCCTTTTGTGCCACCCCAGCAGAAAACCCTTTGCTGCCTTTTGTCAATCAGTCCTCCGCCAGTTTAGCAAGGTGAAATGGCTGGGAGCAAGGTCAGGAGTCAGCAACCGGTGCAGGGAGAAGGCTGGATCCTGTGCCAGGAGCAGTGGGAAAAGCCAGCCTACGGCAGCTCAGCTCGGACTGTTGCGGAGCTGCAACCTGGGCGGCCAGGCACTCGCCTGCGCTGGCATGATGCAGGGTGCGGTGCCGGCAGCTGCCCAACTCCCTCTAAATCAGCTGATCCAAATCTGGGAGGAACAGCCGGCACCTCCCGAGCTGAGCCGGGGTGCACGGTGCTGCTCTGGAGCCTTGCGGTGAGCTGCGCTGGCAGAAAACTAACCCCAGGAAAACAAAAGATGATGGCTTTTCTGCCAGATCAGCTCCTGGATCTGGTTTGCCAAGCAGCTGCGTATAGCATTGCGCTGGCACAACAGAGAGGATGTGAGCGAGTGCCGAGGACCTGGGATTGCTTAGACCGCTTCAAACAGCCCTGACACCAAAAAAGTGCAACCATGGCCACCCAGATGACCGCAAGCTAATAGGACTCCACTTATCTGCAGAGCCTTTGTGGGTCCAAGCCTGGGACAAGTCTTTACTGAATTGCCTCACCGGAACAGGTTTTAATGAGTGAGCTCTAGCAGGAGGGCTTGGGGGGCGTCACCTGCCCTTTTACACAATATTTGAATGCATTTGCACTTCCTTGCAGAACTAAGGGGGGGGGGGGGGCGGTTTGCCCCCCAC
>VFFE01005761.1:65783-114506 GCA_008921705.1 Burhinus oedicnemus
GCGTGGCCCCGCCTCCCCGACCGTGCGGGGGCGGGGCGGTGGGTGCGTGACGTTTCCCACGCGTGACGCCAGCCCGCGCGTGGGTTGACTGGCGGGCCTCTGGCGCGTCGGGGGAGGCATGGGGCAGGACTCGCCTTTGCGCAAGGGGCCACCAGCTCGTCCCAGGGGCTTTGCCGCCGGGGTGTTAGGTAGCAAGGGAGCGTGGCAGGATTTTGGCTTGAGCCAAATACAAGCTTTTTCCCCCCAAAGATCTTATCGCAGCGGCCCGGCCCGCCGGCCACCGCATAAGCCGCACGACGCTGGCCAGCGTCGTGCGGCTTATGCGGTGGCCGGCGGGCCGGGCCGCTGCGATAAGGCTGTCCTAAGCCTGCTGGCATCGTGTAAGGAGGAAAGAGTTATGGTGACGTGGCTTTCCAAGGGATCCCTCCCCGCCTTTGGCCTGGCACGGCGGGATGGAGTGGCAGGCCGCAGGGAAGAGGCAATGTGAGGAGGGCCTGGAAACGAGGGTTTTTTTGGTAGGCTATTGCCATCTCGGCGCGTTGTGGCTTGCCTGGGTTTTAAGGAGGCAGGTGTTTGCTAACAGAGGGGGGGGAAAAAAAAATGATCCTAAGGGATCTTTAAGGGGTGTAGGGGAAGGGTCAGCAGAATATATGTGAATAATACGCCTATGTGACAAGCAGCTTGAACAGCTTCACTTTAATTCTCTCCACGTTCTGCCTTCCCTAGGCTTTCTTCAAATTTGCCAACTAGCTGATTAAGGTCTGTTTTTTATTTCTGTCCAAGCTCCAAAGGCTTCAAAAGTAAGCACGCAAACAGACAGGATGGTCTGCTCAGGGTTCTCTGAACTCAGTGTTATTCAGTGAGTATTTGGGATCTCCTGAAATCAAGTTGCCCTTCCAACATCTGCCAACAGACGCCCGAAGGCTGTGTGTTATTGGCAGTTGTGCTTGGTTATGGCTAGAGAAGGCTGTTTCTGGAGTCTTGGCTTTTTAAAACATCTTGTTCTGCTGTTCTGACATCATTTGTAAGAGGAAACTTGTCTTGTGTATAGGCAGAGCCAAGCAGCTTTAATGCTTTAAAATGTTGCTGTAGTGTTTGCCTGGTAAGGTGCATGTGTTTCAGGTGGAGTGCCACGTTCCCATCTGTCTCTTACCACTTGGTGATTGAGCCTCCTGGTTCTCTGGTTGCCAACTCCTTAGGTCAACTGACCTCACAGTCTCTTCCAAAACTCAAATTTATGACAGAGGACTTGTTTAGAGAGGTGGTGAAGGAGTGAATCCCATGCTTCAGTCTTAGTCTGGCTTTGCTGCTGAAGCTGGTGTCCAGGTAGGACTGCTCCTGCAAGTTGTATTTTACTGGAACTGTAAAACAAAAATAAAATAAAATAAAGTCCTGTCCTAATTTGAAAAGCTACAAAGGAGAAACAGTAATCTATGCAATTCTTGCTTTCCTTCTTGTTGTTCAGGTATGTTATGGCCTCCCAATATGCTGGGCCTGTTGTAAGCGCTCTGACCCCTCTGTCAGGTGCATACTTCTTTTTGTGTCTAAGTTTGTGGGGGAAAAGTTAGTTCAAGACGCCATGTCTGCAGGTGGTCTCGCTCCTCCTGCGCTGGATGGCCTGCTTCCGTCCCCTGGATTGGGCCACCGAACGTAAGAGGTTGGTAGTTAATCCTGGCTGAGCTCAGTTCGGTTCCTGCCAGTGAGCTAAGTTTTGTGTGTGTGATACCCAGGCGCTAACAGTGGCACCCTCTGTTTTGGAGGAATCCGTGAGCTCTGCCAGCTGGCTGCCGAGGGGCGGCATCGGGGCGACTGACGTCTCGCCTGGGCCCAGCCACGTGCCTCTGCCCCATTGTCAAGGCTGGCGGTTTGGGGAACTGTTGGGCTGTTCGTCAAGGGCAAACAATGCCCTGTCTGTAGGGGATTGCATTACCGTAAATAACGTTAGAAAAGCATGAAAAATCCCTTTCAGGTCAACTCCCCCACAAGCGTTCTGGCTGGGCTATTAGTAGCTTCTCCCGCCCCCGCGCACCCGGCTGAATGAGCAGTGTATTTGGCTGATTTGGGTAATGCTATTCAGTTTTGATGAAAGCGGATAGCAGAGCTTTTACTGTCCAGAATTCTGTTCATGAGCAGGCTATTGCTAGAGCTGCAAACGGCAAAAACTGATCAAGCTGCATAATATCCTCTAGCTAAAGATCAGCTCCCGTGTCTACAAAGCCCTAAGGGAATAGTGCTCAAAATAATAGGGACATTGAGAGCTTGCTTTACTGTGTTCTGGTCACCACTTCTTGCAATGGAGAACTCAGTGTGCAGATTATATGGTATCACCTTGATGAGGCTAGCATCTTACTTAATCAGGACCGCTCCGTTGAATAGTGTGCACCATATGGTGGCCAAAACACATGGTTTTACACCATTCTGCGTGGTCAGATGCAGACAGTCTGGCACTCTGACAGGGCCTGCTGACTTGAGCTGGGTGCTTCTGATAGTCTGGTGGCTTCCAGACAGGAGGTGGCTTGTGTCTGGTGGCTTGTGGCAGGGGGATGGTAAGGCAGCTGCCTGTGCCTGACTGCGCAGGCATGCGTTCATCTGTTGGCCGCTTGAATACAGGTAGAGCTCTGAGCAGGAACTGCAGCGCAGGAAGGGAGCGGTGCTCCTCGTTGTTCTCAGACGCTGACAAATACCATATGGTGCAGGGGCAGCTACAAGAAATCCCATAACAGACAATTACGGGATGATCTGTATGTAGAGGAAGCTTGTTCCTGAAGCCTTGCCTGCTATGGTTTATACCCTGAGGCATGAGGATTTATATACTTTATTATTTTTCCTGCCTAATGCAGCAACTCTCATTATCCATGTGAAGGTCTGCACCTGTTATGAGTCCAGCAGGCTGCTGCCATCAGTGGTATCCCATGGCAGGGAGTTAATTAGGTGTTCTAATAAGAATAAAGAAGAGTGTTTCCTTAGGAAAACTTTGGGTACATAGCCCTTTTGTATAGCCTTTGTACAGGGAGGCTGTTTTTCTGTTGTAAGATGGAGTAAAGGAGAATGTCTGACTTACCTTCTCCATACCACAAATTATTTTGTGTACTTCTGTCTTATATACCTTTAAAATTGTTCCCAAGCGTTTTAGTCTCTTCATGTCTAAGACTTTCAAAAACCCCTGGTAACTTTAGCACCCATGCTTTTTCAGACATACCTGTTGAAGGATAGAGTTGAAGGAAACTGGGAGGCATTCCAGTGGAACACACACTGTTGATTTTCGTGCAGTATTGCAATGCCTTCAGTTTTTTTCACCCCTCTCCATGGTCAGAGTATTTCAACTGGACGGAGCCTTTAATTGGGCACAATGATTCTCAAGTCTGCATCATGAAATGTGTGTCCTTTTTTTTTGACTCTTTGTTGAAGGATTTTTGTAGACCTTCTACAGTTTTTGCCTATTCTTAGTAATTTCATAGACAGTGCAAAGCAGTCATTATTCTGTCTGTATAGTCTGAATTGTCCTCTGAAGTGGCTGCTTTTATGAATCTTGGAACCCAAACTTTGTATAACTCGGGGCCATACTGATGGTTCATTTCTAGAGGAATAGATGTGCCCTTCTCCATTTCATCTTCTGGGGAATGAGTCTGTTTTGTCCTGTAAGGCTTCTCCGTATCTCTGTTGCTATGGGAATTTATGAATTTTGCTTGCAAAAAGAAGGCAATGAATAACAGTTTGGTTCAGCTAGAGTTCCTAAATGTAGTCTATATTCAGAGATTACAGGAGGAAGAGGAATTGGTGTGGTTTTGGGGTTTGTTGGTTGGTTGATTGTTTTTTTGGTGGTGTTCTTTTTTGTTTAATCTAAGAGTCAATAATTACCTTAGAGGCACTCTGACTTTGTCAGCTCCTGGAGTGGGAATGAGGAAAAGATGAACTGATATATTTGTGAGGAAGGAGGGAAACTGTTGAAAGGAGAAGGCAGCAGATCCAAAGGGGATGCTACGAGAACTCTTCCTGTGTAGCCCAGGCAGTGTGAACCCGTGGCACTGAAGCACTGTGTTCCTCACCCTCGTTTTCTCTTTTACAGATAACCGACTCAGCTGGGCACATCCTGTATGCTAAGGAGGATGCCACTAAGGGCAAGTTTGCCTTCACCACTGAAGACTATGATATGTTTGAGGCCTGTTTTGAGAGCAAGCTTCCTGTGGGTAAGTGAAGTGAAAGGTCTGTTGGCTGCTTCTAGCTTCCCAACAAGTTCATGTAGATAGGTGGATTAGGGGTATGAGTAAAGTGATCCTGAGTGTGGCCTGCAGAACACCATTTGACTTTTAAAGCTGGTCTTTGGGAGGTTGTAGGCAGTCTCACTGCAGACGCTGTGCTGTCGGTGTTGCATTTGAAGTTAAGTAATCCTCTGTGGCTGTTGTGTAGGGCGCTTGGGTTTCCTCTGAAAGGGGAATCGCGTGTTCCTCCCACAGAGGTCATCACAGTTGCAATGAGTGATGGTACTGGGGAGCAAACCACAGCTCTTTTGCCCTTGTCATGCTTCTCCCCACCTTGCAGTTGAGCCAGGACAGAGCAGGATGCCATCATCTCCAGGACCCTGTCTTTTTTCCCAGCTGACCATCCCTCCCCATTTCATGGAACATGATTACTCCACAGTGTGTCCTTGGCAGCAACCCTGTGTTAGGTTAGCAACCATTTTCTAGGGTTGGGAGGTGTGTGTATAGAGAACATGGCCTTGGTTTGCACCCGCAACTGCTCTCTAAGTGGTCAGTAAAGGGAAGGGGAAATGAGCAGGACGTCACCCTTGCGTTGTGCTGCAGGGATGGTTGCCTAACGAGCATTGAGGCTCGTTTCCTGTGAGTGTGACGCATGTGTCGCTTTGAGTGGCTGGGCTCAACTTCAGGGCAAACATGCTGAAAACAGCCAACACGTGGGCTCTAGTCTCATTTGTGGTGGTGTGAGCACATGCAAGTTTGTAGGTGCTCACATCTTTTCATGGTCACTGTCAGAGTTCTGCTCCCTGGACCTGGTTCTTCTTAGGTCTTGTCCTAAAAGATCCCAGAGCATTTCACAGAGCAGTCACTAGCATCATTCCTCATATCTGTTTAAAGGCAGCCTCTGTTTTGCTGTTCTGCTCCATATATAAGATACAAATAGTTTGCAAGTTGAATAAAACTTTCCAGAAAGAGGCTATCTTCTTTGCTGGAATTGGGAGGGATCTGGCTTGTAACACGTCTTCTACAGTATTTTATAGAAAAGACAGTGACCCCAAATGCTCAGGAGTTTGCCTTTATTTCACTCCAAAGGTAGGGCTTCCAAATGCTCCTTAATGCATCGAGACACGCAGGCACTAGTGACTCATCTGGGAGTCACTCATGCTATTTACTGTCCAACACCTGGGTATTTGGGAGGTCTCCAGACAGTCCCACAAATCCTTTCATAGCTTCCATGTGATCACACACTGAAGTGGGAAAGGCTTCTTTCTTTAGTTGTGTCTAGACTCTTATTTCAGTGCTTGTGACCAGAGGTTTCTTGCCTAGACTGAGCCCCTTATAGCTCTTTTGATTGTAGCAAATGTTTGTTCCCTGACTCCCTTTTATTTTGCAAGTTTGTTTTAAAGCTGTCAGTGCTGACAAGGATAAAATATTTCACAGTGCAGCTTCTGCTGGGTGACCAGTGGGGCGCTGAGGTGCTAAAATCTAGAGCTGTTCAATTGAGCAGCTGAATCCTCTTCTGGAGGCTTTCTCTTTGGGGGCCTCCAAGCTGCCATTTTCTTCTTGGACCCAGACACCGCAAATTCCTTGCTAAAGAGAGATGCTGTATGATGAGTATCTCCAGATTTCCCATGCCTGTGCTGGAAATCAAATAAGTATTAAAGTAAGGGAGGTAGCACTGCGAGGCTTGATCATCTGCAGGACTTGGTTAAGGTACTGTGGAAGAAGTAACCACATCACAAGGAAGTGCCTTGTTTCCTCTATAAAGTCAGCATGGGAATGGGGAAACAGACGAAGTGCTGTTTTATCCTTATGTTTCTCTTTAAAGGTTGGGTTTTTTTTTTCACATTCTCATCAAGTAAGTGGTCAGGACTTGTAGTGCGGTAGCCAAAGAGGGTGTTAGTGGAGTACTGGAAGAGAAAAACTGTTGGTAGAGGAAGCCCAGAGCCGTTGGGACCTGAGGGGTCTAAGCAACTGGGATTTCTCAATCCTTAACCACAGAAATGAGGAAGAGGAAGTGAGAAGGAGGTCCTGTTTAGAAGGTCCACCTTATCAGAGTGGAGAAGTTCTTAGGGTGCTTCCTGGAGCTACGGGTGTTTGCATGACAGGCTTTTTTCCCTCTTCCAGGGTGGAAGGGTCCTGTCTCTTCCTGAACAGTGCTCAGTTCCCAGGTACACTTACTTTTGTACTATATGCTAATCTATGAGAAGGACAGCCTGGCCTGCACTACATGCTCCCCTGTAGGGCTCTTCTGTGTGCTAATCTTTTACCTCTTTGCTCCTTCTGTAATCCTTCTCTTCCCAAACTTTCTTAAGAGTGTTACGGCTCACTTTTTCTGGAATTCCTGTGGGAAAATTTTTTGACATCCAGGTCAACCATTCTGTTTTTCCACTGAATTTGCAAATTAGGAGCTCCCCTAATCTTCCGGGAAACAGTTCTGTGATTATATGAGATGACCTCTTGAAGGCCTCCTGGGGGATGTAGGTATCAGTTTACTTCAAGATCTCTGGGACTTAACTGTTTTCCTCTTTGCTGCTGATCCAGTCTGCTCTGGTGAGCCCCGGCTGCAAGAGGGGCAGGGAGTTACCGAGGATCTGATGAGCGTGAAGGGAGCTGTCTAGTGTCCTGGGCTCAGGAAACCTGTAGAAGAGCAGCTTGAGTTTTTCCAGGCCAGTCCCTGACAACGTTAACCTCTTGCAGAATGTCTGCTTTCCATCCCTTTGCACCCAGCAGCTCTAAGTTTTCTACTTTCTCACTGCCTCTTGGCAGCTCTCCCTTCCAGTCTGACAAATTTATCCTTCCAGTTCTGTTCTCCCATTCACTGGCCTTTTCATCTTTCTCATCTCTTCCTGGAAGCTCCAGCTGTCCACCCAAGTTGCTGTAATTTAAAGAACATTTTAAAAAAAACCCAACCCACTCACTGAACTCTGTGCTTTGAGTTTTCTTATGCAGCTACTGTTGGCTGTCCTACCTGCCAGTCTCTGGGCATGCTGGTATATGTATGGCATAAGTGGTCAAAACTTGTGGTTGGAGAATGGAGCGCTAGGTGGTTGTATACAGGCTGTCTATTAAAGAACAGTGCTGGGATTTGAGTTTGTTTTTACAGTAACTGGTCTTTTATAGGAAAACCAAAGAATTCCATCCTAATCCTCATTTATTCATTGGGCTTTTACATAGCTGGGTTTGAATTTTGAGCTCCTGCATCCCTCAGGAAATTTAAGAAACAGTTTGTAGTTGATATGGATCATCTTGTCAGTAGGTTATTCCGTGTTCTGCTAGCAGTATAAGGTGGAGGTGGTTCTACTCTGGTGTTGAAGAGCTGTTCAGTGCATAGAGAGAAAATTTGGGGATGTTGTACTGAAGATCTGGAGTATCTTCCTAGCTTTGACTGGAGTGACCCAGTGTAACCTGCACATTGAATTTGTGTGTGGACTGAGGGAATGTCCACCTGGCAGCCTCCTAAGGCAAAGTGTGAGTATTGGACGTGCTCCTGGATAAAGACTGAAATTCATAGTATAAGTGAATTCAGACCTTGTGTTTTGCTGGCAGCCAGCTGAGGACAACTGTATGCCCCAAAGTGCTGGGATTTGGGAATGTGTTATGTACAGAAGTTTCCTTGGTGGGTGGTATAGTGGAATATGATATTTGAGTTACCTGATGTGCTACACTCTTATATGCCTATTCTGTATATTTTTTTTTCCTCCTGTGAACGTTCTCAGATGTGACAGTTTGTAGCAGTTAAAAGAAGCTATTAGCCATAGGTGTCCCTAGCTTGGGGGCTACAGCCTTAAAAGATACCTACTGTGCTGTTGACTGCAGCCTTATCCTACTCACTGTTTGTGTGGCTCCAGCTGGCAGTTCTCTGAAGTGGCGTTTTCCCGGCTTCACAAGCCTTCTGCCATCTTGGGGTTTGCATTAGCAGTGTGGGTCTCAGGCATCTGAGCTGTTCTTTCCTTGAGACGATACGTTGGTAAAGGGATTGCCTTCGCTTCTGCACATACTGCAGCATGCAAGGGTCAGTAGTCCCTGTATGCCGTATTGCTCAATTAGAGCAGTTTACCTTCTGCTCCTTTGTAAAACCATTTACAACCCCAGTAACCTTGACAAGTTGCTGGTGCACTTCCTGCTAGGAGGAACGTGGGCTTCCCAGTTGAATATTTGTCCTTCTGGTGACTTGTCTTTTGCCAGGCTGTCTCATAGCAGCTGGTATTCATCTTCTAATCCTCTGCAGTTTTTACAGTGATTTGCATCCTACACACACTTAGCGCTTTTAGTTACAGCTTGTTCTCATTATCTTTGGGAGGCTCTCCTTCAGCCAGGATTTATTGTGAAGTCTCTGTATTTTTAGGCTGGACTGTGCTGCCTCCGCAGTTAGCTGCAGACATGGAGGGAGGGGAGGGATGTTGTGAGTTCTTCCTCAGTGGTGGGGAGAGCTGGTGATTTCCTGGCAGGCTGAATGTTTTGCACAATGAATCCTTTCATTATGCTTCCAGGAACAGGGAGGATGCCGGACCAGCTCGTGATCCTGGATATGAAGCATGGAGTTGAAGCAAAGAACTACGAGGAGGTATGTCCTCTGGCTGCCTGCACTGCAGGCTCCCCTTTCCCAGCACTCACGTGATGCTGTTTGTAGATCTGGGCCTCATGATGGGAAG
Source organism: Burhinus oedicnemus (assembly GCA_008921705.1). Taxonomy (NCBI): domain Eukaryota; kingdom Metazoa; phylum Chordata; class Aves; order Charadriiformes; family Burhinidae; genus Burhinus; species Burhinus oedicnemus. Next base: position 74,635 of record VFFE01005761.1, read on the forward strand.
CTGTTTTCCCAGTGGTGATGAAAGCCTGCCTGCAACCTACGATTCCAGTGAAGCATTGTGTGTTAGGGGAGGAAAAAAAAAGACAAACATCAACTAAAATTAATTCTGTACTCTGGGAACTGGAGCCTAATGTGTGAATTTCTTTGCTAGGACAGCGTGACCGAGATGTGAAGTTGCCCCAGCAGCGGAGGGCATTTTAGGTTAATATCAGATCCTCCTAAAGGTCAAGTTACTGTTCTTACCTTCCTGACTGTAATATGTACTGGCTCAGCAGCCCTGAAATGGTGCTTGTGCATTTCTAAGAACTGGCAGTATATCAGTGTAAGGATGTTTGGCGGAATAGTAGCTAGTGTGAAATGGGTATTTGGTTTGAAGGCGTGACATTGCAAATAGGCATAAAGCCTAAACGTTTCGATCTTAGGAGGACATAGCTTTCTTAGACCCAAGAGCCATCTGTGTGGAATAGCAGTTGCTTTGTGGCTGGGACAGTCCTGGCTGGTTTGGATGCTGAATTTTGGTGCCTGCTACTATGCTTTTGGGTCACTAGAATTTGGGGTCAGTCAGCACCCAGCACAGAGCCTGAGAAAATAACAGTTGTTTGTGGAGAAAGATTCCTGTAAATGATTGCTGTGTCCACTGCGCACAACAGTGTGCAAGATGCCTTAGGGAGGAGAGTGGGTAGCAGAGGAGGCTGTTTATGGTGCCAGTTAGAAAATGAACAAGTTTCTGAGATGGGCATGCTGGGCATCCTTTAGAGCTTTTGGCTAGCTGGTCGTCTGGTGGTTTAAGTCACTCTAGAGCACATCCTACATGGAGAGTAAGAAAGTGCTTGGGGTCAGGGAAGAGCAGAGCAATTGTTAGGCCAGCTGTCTGGCAACCAGCTACCGAAGGATTACAAGATGTTGAAATCTTATGGGATGACCACTGAGAGCATAACTGGCAGGATTATGGTGACTACAGTTACAGAATCTCTTTAAATACAACCCCGCAGCATACAGTGAGTTACTTTACTGTAGTGCTTCCTATAGCCATTGTCCCTATGCAGAAAGGTTCTCTTATGCCCATATATCTACATATTCATTGGTTGTACTGATACAGCTGTCTTGGAATAAAAGTAAGTGTCCATTATGCTCATCAGTGTAATTAGATCGATGGAAAAGGTCCATGGACAAACATGGGGAAAGAAGCATTTAGACTTGCAGTCCCACCTGATACCAAATGCAGATCTTGGCAGCACTGGCGAGCATCCTTGACTTGCGAGGACCTCTCAAAGTGGCAGACTGTGTCGAGCCTTGCTGAGCAGCATGTCTGCAGAGGACTCAAACTGGTTTACTGTTTGTACAGCTGCTACAGATAGTTAGCCACACTGCTTTGCAGTGTGTTTTCTTTTTTTTCATCCTCTCGCTCCCCAGGTTGCTGTAGTATTTGTGGGTTTTGACTTGACAGGTTGCTGTAAGGCCTCAGAGGGATCCTCGGAGGTTTCTCTCCTGGAATTGCTGCCTTTTGAGCCTTCTGCTTGTGATGTTAATATGCTGTAAGGCACCACTGACCTGTCTTCCCCCCCGCCAGTTCTTCTTGTTGAATTGCTGCAAGGAGACTTGATGCAGGGAGTTGAATGAGGGTCACTGATACTGTTCTGCTTGTGCAAGGATATATGCAGTGAGAGGAGGGATGATGTCCAAGTCTGGCTCCGTAAGCTTTCATGGATCCAGACATTCTCAGAGGAAAGCAACTGGGAGAGTGAGCTGGATTAGAAAACCTAACTGCATGGCAGTGTCATACCTTAGTTCTCTAGGGTAAGGAAGAGGAACTTTCTTCATTCAATAGACAGAAATGAAGGGAGCGAAAAGTGAAAAGACTCTTCAGAAGGCACCAAGAAGGCTTGGTGATCTAGGTTCCTTTCCAGATCAGCTAATACTTGTCAATTCTTGGCTATAGCATGTCTCTTTCTATGCTAGGAAGAGAGTTAGGCTTTGACAAATCTTTGAGTGGGTGGCCCCTGAGAAGTTCAGTGGGGTTGTTGTTTTGGCTGTTCTGGTGGTCCAGGTGTTCCTTGTAGGATGATGGTGTTCCACCATCACAGATGCTTGGTAGGCTTTTTGCAAAATCCCTTGGAGCAGCTGTGCATATTGGCCTCACTAGGGATGAAAGAATTTCCAGGATGTACATCTCGGAGTACATACAGGACTAAAAGTAGCTATCAGATGTTTCTAGCTACACCTCTTAAGAGCAGCTGAAGGGATGCAGGATGGTGCAGACAAGCCTTGGTTTTTTTCCCAGTGGAACCTTTGTAGCCTTCTGTGAATGAGGAAAAGTACCCTCCAGGAAGATAATGGAGCCATTCAGCGTGGGGTTAGCTTGTCAGTAGAGCTGCCTGAGACCTTGTGTGTGTTAGAGACCTACTGCTCTGGGCCATAGGCACTCTTACACTGGTGCCAGTTTTTCAGCAAAGCTCTGCTGGCAGATGCATGTCCAGGCCACAGGGTTTTGTCAGCACAACCTATTGGCTAGAAAGTGGGAGGGGTTTAACCTCCCGTTTCCTACCCTTTGTCACAAATGCACTCTGAATTGATGCTGCTGTGCTGGCAGAGCTGTGATACACAGCTCACCTCACCTCAGCATAAAAATCCTCAGATGACTGCTTGATGGGCTGCGGATTGCCAGGATATGCGTGTCATGTGAAGACCCTTCAGTGAAATGGCTGATTAGCTAGCACTGGCCTGGTCACGAGCATCTCTTCAGGTGGGCTCCAACGCCCAGACAGCTGCCTCTGGAAGCGGTGTTTCGGGGATGCCTGCACCCTGGGTGCCCTGTTGGCTGCCTGTTGGCACCTGGACCACTGAGGGATGTTGTCCTGCAGCTTATGTCTAGTAATCCTGTGTGGTGGAGAGACTGATGGTGAGCTGCAGATGCTCCATGTGTTTTCTGTAGCGCATCTTTGTTTTGCTGCATTACTCAGGGACATGGATCTGGCCTTCATGGCAGGGACTGTCGCTCATTGGTAATAGTGACAAAATCTATGCAAGAACCACAGCTACCCAAACTCTATGCTGTAGCAGTGGCAGGAATTGCACTTAGCTTCCTTTGAGTAATGTCCTTTTGTCACAGATTTTACATAATGCGTAGTCACGTTACAGCCAGGACTGAGGCAGGGACGTGTGTTTACGCATTCAACTTCGAACAGTTGCTGTTGTGGACTGTGCTTTCTAATTGAATCTCCCATGGATATTTCTTTTTGGGTACAAGTCTGTGACTTGTGGGACTGTGAGTTGCATGTTCTGCACAAAAAAGATGCCCTATAAAACCAGTTTTTATGAGGGAAGTGTATTTTTCTTTTTTTTTTTTTCCAAACTGGCTCAAAGGCAGCCGGTCCCGTAAGTATTCCAGCAGCGTCACCTGGTGGCTTCAGGCAGATGGAGCACTTCGTAGCTGCGTAGTCTCTACAAAGACTGTATGCTGCCCTTGAGGTAATCAGTCTAAGTGATAAAAGCCCTGAGCTCTTGTCGGTGTAATCAAACCACTGTTACTGGGAATCAGGCTGCCTGGGCTTTCTGGGGCGTGTGGCAACAGTTAGCAAAGTGAGTCTCGGTGCTAATACCCTGTGTGCCTATAGAACAGTATCGTATGCGTATGTAAGTTAGTCACCTATATCTCAGTCTGTGACTTCTATTCACTGGAGGCTTAGTCATGTGGCAAGCTCTTCTACCCACTCCTCAGAAGCCAACTGTGAATAAGCTAACATTAGGCCGAATAAGGAAGAAATGCGCTTGTATGCATACAGTGCTCCTCCGTTGTGTAGGAGGGGTAGTAGGAAAGTGTGTTTCAGAGAACAGGTGGGAGAAGTGATAGTGTTTTATGCAGTGGTAGTTTCTGGCTTGTAGAGGTGGTTCCCTAGGGGAAGGATGCCCCAGATCTGTAGTATGTGAGGAGGAGTGGTTCAAACTGGCAGTAAAAACCCATGTGGGAGCTTTTGGTTTTGGCTCAGTGATTGCCTGACTCTTTTGTTTTCTAGATTGCGAAAGTGGAGAAGTTGAAGCCTCTGGAAGTAGAATTGAGGCGCCTGGAAGATCTTTCAGAATCCATCGTTAATGACTTTGCCTACATGAAGAAACGAGAAGAGGAGATGAGGGACACAAACGGTAAGAGACTGTGTGCTCCTTCAGAGGGATGGAGGTCTAAGGCCCCTTACTTCTGCTGAATGTGTTATTAGGATAGCATTTGGAGATCAAGCAATTACAGCGGTCTCTGCCTGTTCTGTTCCTAGTAAGGGAAATGTGCTGATATTTCTCACTGAACCAGTCACTGACTCTTGTGTGTCCTATCTCTAGAAATAATTTCTTTCTGTCTCCATTCCTAATGTGAATTACTCTGTACTGTTTAGTGTTGCCCATTAACCACGGTTTCACCTTGTTCCCTCTCGTTATCCTTCTTGTTGTTCCCTCTGCTTTTATTCTCAAATACTGCTGGTGCTTGGGTGCTCTTGCCTTCATGCTGCATGATGCCTTGCCTTTGAAGTTTCGCAGGGATGGGGAGAGAAAGTCCTGGGAACTTTGCCTGCTTGATGTGCATCCTGTAATGTCAGACGCCCGTGCAATGGTTTGTTGTCTGTTTCAGAGTCGACAAACACACGGGTTCTGTACTTCAGCATTTTCTCCATGTGCTGTCTCATCGGACTGGCCACCTGGCAGGTTTTCTACCTGCGCCGCTTCTTCAAGGCCAAGAAACTGATTGAGTAAAGGAGCAAGTCCTTCTCCCCCTCCTCTCAGACCCAGCTGGACACCGCTGGGACCCAGCCATGGCCCCCTGGAGCCATCTCACAGATGATACCTGCTGACTGGAGCTTTTCTGCAGGAATTTGGACCCTAAAGGGGGAGGGGAGCCTTAACATTGGAGGCAATGGGGGACTTGTGAAATCCTGTTGGATGTTGAGGGTGGGGGAGGTTGTGATGGGTTTGGGGATTCCTGGGGCAGCGATTAAATAAAAAAGATGTTTCCATGACAGCTGCAGCAAGTTTTTGCGCTGTCTGTTCTCCTTTTATAGTCTTGGCTTGATGATGTCTCCCATCTGTCTGTGACTGTAGTGTTACTCTGAGCCACTTGACCCTGCTGAGCTCTTTAGGTGCCATGCAGCTAACACCGGGGCAGAGCGGGGGATTCCCTGTTCTGACCAGCTGGGATCTAAGCCTCGTGCAAACGGAGGTGAGTGCAAAGCAATAGGATTCATCATTCCAGCAGGGCCTGAGGATAGAGGGAGGTCCAAGGTTTGGTCCCTGTCGTGGACCTCTGTGTTTCTCCCTGTGGGAGCTGGTGTCTTTGTGCTGACAGGTCAGGGCACTTGAGCATACGGTGGTTCGGCCTGGAGGAAGGGGAGCCTTGGAAGGAGGGCTTGGGAATGTGTTTGAGCTTGGAAAGGAGAAGCCTGCTTTGCTCAAATAAGCTGTCCAGCCTTGGTCCCGCCCTTGCTCCACGTGTTTGTCTTGGATTTGCCTCTCTTGTTCTGAAATGACGCAGCAGTTTTCCTGAAAGCCTTGGTCAGGGACGGCCTTTTGTGCAGACAGGAGGCCTCAGTCAGATACAGTCACAGAGCAAATAGGAGCAGGTTACACTAGGAAACTTGGTTTTACATTGAGCAGGAGACTTTTCTCATCTAACAGTGTAGTGTTTATCCAGCAGGCAGCTGGCTGAATCGCATTTTCTGAGACCTCAAAGCAAGGTGGGCTGCTGCTGATGTGAAGCATGAGGGCCTGTACCCTGCGTTGAGGTCTGAGGGCGCAGGGGGTGCTGTGCAGGTTGGCAGAGGAGTTGGAAGAATGTGGATGAACTCAGAAAAAGCAGTACAGGGTAGGAACAGGTTAATTCTACATCTGGGGGGAGTCTGAACTGTGCCCTCAACAGAATTGTTATTCTCCTATGCGGTACTACAGAGAGAGCAAGCAGCTTCTCATCGTTTCTCAGCCGTCCAGATGGCATCATGTTAAATAAGTCAGGCTGGGGAAAAAACAGGCAGGTTAACTTCCTGGACTTACCTGCTGCAGTTTTTAGGCAGTGATTAAAATTCTTTCACCTTCTCTGCATTCCTTCAGAGCAAATGGTTCGGCAGCATAGCATTCTGGTGTCATGTGCTGAGACACTTCTGGCTAGGGTTGTCATGGCCCTGGGCCCAGCCTACCATTTTGAAAAAAGCACGGTTTTATAACTTCTGACCTGAATCTGATCTATTGCTGGGAAGGAAATGGTTGTCCAGGGTGAGGCAATGGGAAAGAGGTTGAAAAGATGACCTCCTGTCATCTAAATACATTAGTACTTTGCCTCCCCTTTGCCATTGCCAAGTTCCTGGAGTTGTTAGTTCTACTGGCAGGTGCTTAGATTGCTTTTAATTTGTTTCTTTTTTGATAAAGCCATATTAAGAACCCAAGTCTACTCCTCTGCCCTTGCATCCATTTTATCCTTGTACGTTTTTGAAAGCTGTTACAGTGCAGAGCAGCAGTGATGCCACGGGACTGAATTACAGAAGTCATTTGAAGGTAGTTTTAGGTCCTACAGTTTGAAGCCTGTAGATCTGTTAAGGTTTTGCTTTTGTTTTTATATAACTTGAAAAGACAGTACAAGAAAGGGGCTTTTCCAGTCTTGTCTGTTTTGATATCTTCTCCCCGTCCTTATGTGAGTACAAAGATCTCTTTATCTTAAAAATGGTGGCGAGGCCTTAAGTTCCCCAGGTGACTGTTACACTGTCATTGTTCTGGTGTTGCGTTTTGATCTTCACTGTACTGGTCTGGTTACTGGGGAGCAGGTGTTGGGGACTGGTATGGATTTACCTGTCATGACTGGTTGGGGGATTTTTGTCAACTTTCTCAAATAAAATTTCTTTGGGGAAAAACAACCCACCTCAGTTGTCTGTGTGAGTCTTGTCCTCTTTGTGCACGTTCCTACCAACTGCTGTTTCCTGCAAACTGACCTGTTGCAGGAAGCAGCAAGTACACAGACCTCCCCCCATCAGGCCTTTGGGTTTCTCTAGCAACAGTTAATTTCTAAAGAATTTGACAGTTCTGGTCTTGGGAAAGGTACCAGCTGCACGGGCTTCTCTGCAGTGTGGCATCAGCACAGCAAGTGAGATGTCTCTAATAAAGGTTACCATTTGTTGCCTTTCTTCCTGTCCCTTCCTAATTATATCCCTCGAAGTGGAAGAATTTTGAGGCTGATAGTGAAACAGGGCTGGTGCTCTAGAATACAAGATCCAGTTTTTCACCATTGGCTTCCATGTAAAATTTTGTTCATTAAGACAAATGGAATTACTTTCAGTTTTGTGCTTTAGAGGAAATTTTAAATTGTTGCAAAGATGAGTTGGTCCGACGTGAGTGGCAGATGCTTACTGAAGAGAGTTGTTAGCTATTTACTGAACTGCTGTTGGATCTCCTGTGCTGAGCCTGTGAGCCTTTTGTCACGCAGTAGCCAAGTGAGATATGCCATGTAACAGGACTGAAGGCACGTAAGTGCTACATAACTAGTTAATATTATCAGGGAGAATTTCAAGAAAGGAAATTCCCAGATCTTTGGATAAGGATTAGCTTCTGCTAGCTCTTGCCTGGATGAATATTTGAGGATGTGAAATCGTACAGCTGTTCTCATGCGGTAGGTTGGCGGTGGGTCTGGGCTGTTGCACAGCACTGTGGATGCAGAGCTGGTGTCTTCGTTCCATTTTCCTTCTGGGAAATGGGCTAAAGTTGAGCTGTTGCAGATACTTGGGTCTGTGCCCGTCTTTGTGTGTGACAGATGCATCGCTGGTAAATCCATAATTGCCCGTAGCAAACTGCATCAGACATTTCCAGCCTCTTCCACCCACTTGTCGATGTGACTAATGATTTAATTATCACACTACTTAACACAGCACGTGAGCATTCCTCAGTAAGGTATATCTTCATGTATTCCCCCTCCTGTTATGCCAACGCAGGCTGTACCCTGTACGAAGTGCCTGCTGCAGCTGCTGTGTGCGTGCACCCGCGAGGGGATGAGCAATTGACACACTCCGCTGCTGATTTCTTACAAGCTGCTCAGGTATGTGGGAAATAACCCAAGTGTACAACACCTGTGTTGTTTCCTAACTGGCAGATCAGGGACTTTCGACTCAAACTAATTTGGCAACTGGCTGGCGAGATCATTAGGGGATTCCTGCCTGTGCATTTCACGGGGTCCTACAGCAGAGGTTTGGGAGAGCAGTGTGGCCTCTCTTCACCCCCGCCAGTTCATGTGATGTATTTCTGTCTCTCTCCTATCTTTAGTTGTGTCCCTCCACTGTACTTGTCTTTCAGATGCCCGAGATGGCCTTGCCCTTAGTGAACAAAGTCTCTGGGAAATGAACTTCCCGTACATGGAAGGTGGCTTGTTGGGAAGGAGAGAGCACAAACCTGAAATGGATACATCTTTCACAGGAGAACAAAAGTTGGGTCTGGTGAAGACTGCAGGAGTTCAGGGTTGGTAGTTTTTCTCTGCTGCCCCTTCTCCACCTGAAAAATTTGTCAGGCTTGTGCTTGTTCTGTTGTTGCTCCCCCCAAAACTGCCACTGGTGGTGCTGAGGTGGCTCTGGCAGGCCTGCCTTTCTCCGAGGAAGGTGGAAGCAGCAGAGGATTTAGGAAAAACTGCCCGCTGGCATTTCTTGGACCTTTTTGTAAATCTGAAACAGGTGAGTCCAAGGTTTTGCTGCAGCATGAAAATACTTGTAATTTGCTCAGCAGTGTTTGTAGGAAGTCTGTTGCACTGGCAGGAGTTGGGATTTGCTCTGTTCCAGCTGCAGCTGAAGTGACTTAAGCTTTCTGCAAAATGGCACTAGCTGATGCCTGATTACTCCTTGTCACCAGAGATCCAGGTGGTTTGTCACCTTACACTCAGTGCATTAGCTTCTGCACTTCCAGCATGCTGACACAGCCTGCCAGAGGACCTGTGGTCTCCAGGTGTCCGTCCCAATGATCGTAGCTGTGAGGATTATTTGTTTAGCTCATGGTTTGGAGAAAGCTGCTGTGTCCTGAAGGACCCACCTGACTACTTCTGTTTCAGTTTTTGCAATAAAATGTACATGTTGAATAACTTCCTTTGGGGGCACGTTACTCAAAAAAGGCAACGACAGAACCACGCTCACATTGCTCAGTCTCGCTTCTGTGGTTTCCTCTGTCACTCAACTTCCTTTTGTAGCTGATATTCCTGAGGTACCTTTTCCGTGAGCTTTTAAATCGGTTGCATTGTGCTCTTTGCATAAGCCGCACCAGGAGGTTCTGTTGGAATGGTAATGAAATGAACTTGGGTTTTCTTGGTTACGTGGGGGATGCTGTTCCTACAGCCAAGGCAGGCAGAGAGGAGGGCATGCTTGTGCTTTCCAGCTATAGGCCATTGCAGCTCTGGTCTGATCTGCTGCAGAGCTTTATGCTCTAGGGTCTTCTCACCCATACCAACTGCTTGGTCTTTTATTTCCCCCTGAATATAGTTTGTTTGCATCATCTTCCCCCAGGTGTAAGATATTTGCTATACATATGTAACTGGAATCTCATGGTCTTGTCTTCCTAATTATAATTAAGCATGTAGATGCCTTGTCATTTCTTCCTTCTCAGTGTGGGCTGCTCTTTCTTTGTGTTAGTAACATAATCAATGTACTGTCTTGACTCTGAAAATCATGAATGAGATCTTTGAACTGAGGCTGATACTTGCTATGATTTGGTCTAAATAAGTGTTCCTACCCTTATCCAAATTCATCCTTAAGTAATGATTTTGCAAGAGGCAGAATAGGACATTGCCTCTAGGTGGTACGATTTCTTTAAATGCTTGAGTAAAAAATTCAGTGCAGTCAGGTGTATATTCTTCTGTCATATTCCAATAAAGCGGAGTGGGCAGCGGCTGTTACTTTCCTTAGGGGCATCTCACTGCAAAAATTACTGCCCTGCTTTTTAAAGTGGTGAAGGCAAGGCTGTAGGGTGGCTAAATCTGACTGTAGCTACTGCTACTGTGATCATTTTATGGAAGAATTTGTATGATACTGTATGATACTCCCGACGTCTCCTGTGAGTGTGGGATCACCTGTCCTGAAGTGAACGGTCCCCGTCGTTCCGCTCCGCTTTCCCATCTGTGCTTATGACTGCTGAACTTTGAAAACAAACTATTGAAATTATGATGGTGTGCATTGTCTATGAAGAAAATAAATCACTTACCTAAGATTAAGGTTGCTAATACTTCCTTATGACAGAGAAGTTATTGCAGCTCCAGATCTAAGATACTATTTATGAAGCTTTCAGTTTAGTTCATCTTGGCTAGAGAGAAATGTCATGAATCACGAGTGGCACAGCGAGGGACATGGCTACGTGATATTAATGGTGTGAAACGTGTATCTGCTGAAGACGTCCTCATCTTTCCACCTGATCTTTGAGCCTGGGATACAGCTGTGGTGTTTATTGGTGCGTTCCCCCTTGTAGCAATTATTTTTCAATAATTTATATTATGTGTAGTACAGTTAAGAAAAAGAGAAATTAACACCTGTGTGGGAAGAAACAACAATGACTTTTTTGATATAGATCGCTTACTTCAGTCAGTTTTTTATTACCAAAATATAACTTGAAAGCTTTTAAGGAAAATAACCTTGAACTCCTGACTTCTCCGTCAGCAAAGCGACTCCTCTCTCAAGCGCTGAGGCAACTTCTGCTTCACGCAGGTTTTACGGGGCGGCAGGCCGGAGGGAGAGCTGGGAGATGGCTTCGCCGCTCCGCGCTCCATTCCACGCATCACGTTGCTCAAAGCGCTGGTTTTAACACGCTTTGAACCCGGTTTTGGGGAGGCGGTGCGGCCGAGCCGGGGCCCGCCGGCGGCGGCGGGAGGCGGGAGCGGGGAGGTCGCGGCGGCGGCGGCAGGAAGCGGTTCCGGGTCGGCGGCGGGAGCCAACATGGAGCCCGTCGGGCTCGCGGGGCCTCGCTGAGGGAGAGCCGGGCCGCAGCGGCGCCGCGCCGCCGCCATGTCGCTGGGCGAGTACGAGCGGCACTGCGACTCCATCAGCTCCGACTTCGGTAGCGAGTCCTCCGGCAGGGGCGGCTCCCGCGGCGGCGGCAGCCTGCCCGGCGAGCAGGAGGAGCTGCACTACATCCCCATCCGCACGCTGGGCCGCGGCGCCTTCGGCGAGGCCACCCTCTACCGCCGCACCGAGGTAAGCCGCCCCGGAGGCGGCGGCGGCGGTGGGGCGGGCCGGGCTGAGCCCCCACCGGGCAGCGGGAGAGGGGCCCCTCTCCTCCTCCTCCTCCTTCCCCCGAGGAAGGGGACCCCGGGGGCTGTTCCGAGGAGAACCGGGGGCCGCTTTCGGGGCGAGCGGGGCAGTTTCCAGAGGCTGGGTGCTTGGAGGCCCCGGCGCCCGAAGAGCCACAGCTGGGCTTGCCCCCCTGGGGTGACTGACTGACTGACAGACAGCACTCTGGGGTGACGACAGCCCCCGGTGGGAACAGCCCTGGGTGCGAAGCGGCGGCTTCGGCCCCTGGTGTCGAGGGGTGCAGGGTTTGGGTTTTGGCACGTTTGTGCACTGCTGGTCTCTCAGTCCCTTAAAGTTTCATAGGGCGATGCGGATGCATCTGACGCTAACAGGTTCCTCGTTTTTCTATGTTTTATTCCAGTCACAGAGGACGTGGGGGCATCTCATAAAGGTAACTCTCTCGCCTGACCAACATTTCAGCATAATCAGGGGAAGTTGGCTGAAGAGCCAGTCCTCCCGTTGCTCCCAAGTCGTTTAATCCCATCTGTAGTGCTGCTGTCAAAGAAAAGCGCTTGACTTGGTTCCCAAGGGGAGTTCTTTGGTTTTTTTCTGGGAGAAGGCCACCCTGCGGTATTATGGCTCAAACAGCTGTAAGTGAACACTGTTCACTTAACAGATCACTCATAGTGTATCTGACAACGTGGGTGTGCCTAACAAGGGCAAACTAAATTTGTTCTTGTTTCCTTGATTTTTTTTTTTTTTTAAGAATACCTGGGTATTTGTAATGGCTTATGGTCTTGTACAGTATCCTACAGTTACAGGATTGGAAATACACTGTTCTCCCTTTGCTGAACCGGAGTATATTTAGTCTTTATTGAAACAAAACAAACTGTGTTTTTCCCTGGAAACCTTGTAGTATGATTTTTTTGTTTTGGTGGCTTTTTTTTTTTTTCTTTCCAAAGCGAGTGCTGGCCAGCTAGAAAGATGGCTTCAGGCCATCGCTATTCCTAGCGACAAACAGAAAACCTCAAAACTTATTGTTGTGGAGAATCTTTGTCTGAAATCTGTAAGAGGCAGGAAAGTCTTTTCACCTTTCCTGAAATTTTAATTTCCTGCTGTAAAGGCACATACTGTTCTCTTCATAGTAGTGTGTTTTTAATTAAAAGATGTTTTTGTGTTTCAGGATGACTCACTTGTAGTGTGGAAGGAGGTGGACCTTACCCGGCTGTCAGAAAAGGAGCGTCGTGATGCTTTGAATGAAATCGTTATCCTTGCCCTGTTGCAGCATGAGAACATCATCGCGTACTACAATCACTTCATGGATAACACCACGCTGCTGATTGAGCTGGAGTACTGTAATGGTGAGATCCCTACTCCCACTTACAAACTGGCAGCTGCCGCATTGCTGAATCACCCTTCTGCAGAACCTGCAGGGTGTATTCCTGGGGTGTCCTCTGGGCAGTGGAGGAGTGGAGGTGAATTCTGCTGTGTAGCTTCTGAACAAGAGACGGAGAGCACTTCTGATTGATTTGTGTCTTGGGTGCCAAAGAAAGAAGCCCAGTAGTTAGTGCAGGCAGTTCAGGCAGTAGATGATTTCTTGAGTCTTCTGAGTAGCTGGTGCAGTGGAAGAAGTGGGTTATTGATAATGTACACTTACAATGTGCCTTGCTATGTTCTTTTAGGAGGACAGTGGGAAAAGACCATGAGGATATTTGGGTCTCTCTGCCAGCACAGAGTGGGGCTGTTTTTCAGTAGCATCTCTTAAATAGACCTCTCCATTCAGCAATTATAAATCAAAACTTAAAAATCTACTGGCACACTGCAATCAGGACTTTTCCTGCTTTGTGCTATCAGCTTCTATGTTTACTAGTAAAAGAAAAAAAAATCCAGTCTTTCTGGTGGTGGAGAAAACTTTAAAATTCCATCCAAGAGTAGATCAGATGGTATTGTTTAGACTCTGCAGGGGAAAGTCCCATCTGGGATGGAGAGGTAGTAGGATTTGATATGAGGGTCTGAGCTGCAACTGCTCTTAGACAGCTGGAAGAGGAGGTCATATACAGCTAACATTGCTAGAAAAGGATACCTACCTGGGACTGCAATATGGTTCCTGTTTGGATGAGTGGGACAGCTCTGCTGGCTAGGTATCCTTTGTGTGTTTGGGGTTTACGTTAAGCGTTGGCATATCAGCAGAAACTTTTTTTTGGTGGAAGAGGCTGTCATCATGTTGTCATCATCTTGGACAGATTGCTTTCACTGGGACAGGCTGGGGAGGGCAATGGAGTTGCGCAAAGTATTTTTGAAAGGTGTCAAACACCCTGGTTGGCAGGTTGTCCAAAGCTGGTTTTGCTTCTCTGCTTTTTGTTCTTGTGCATGGTGGAGTCCAGCACAAGAGTAGGGGAATGTTAGCTCTTCAATGCACCACTTATTTTAGGAGTACTCTGTGAGTTATTTAGCTGCCCCGAAAAGACTGCGTGCTTGGGGCCATTATAAATTCATTGGACAACATAGAATTTGCATAGTACTGATATCTGTCCATGTTTGTTAATGTCTCTAAACTGCTTGTTTTACTCTGGGACAACAATCAAGAGATGAGTGTATAGCCTGCGTTGCCTGAATGGTGTAGAACCAGGGACATAAGAAAAAAGGAATCTCATTTAGACTTACAGAGATTGGTTTTGCCAATGTGTTAATAGTTGTTTCTGTGGCATTTGTTACAGTGTACAAGTCCGAGATACTTTGTGAGTAATTTTTTAAGCAGGGCTGGACTAGTCGCTATCAGACGCTCCTCAGAATCCAAAGGTTTTACTGTTTAATTGGCACATCTTTTCTGGAGATCTAGGAAAGACTTTCAAATCTGAGTAAATATTGTCCCCACTTTACAGGGGAGGAAGACAAGTTGTTGATTTATTTGCCTATAGTTCTGTATATGTATTATGGTACCATAAGACTTGGATTTGTTATGGAATAACATCAGTGAATACATCTGAAATAGATTTGGGAAGAAGTATCCTATAAAATACGTCTGTTGAAGGGAGTACAATGTCAGAAGGTTAGATATGATTAGATGAAACACAGAAGAAAGAAATTTGTTTTTCTTTTTAGTATGTGTGCCTAGAGGTATTGGTTGTCTGAGTCAAGAGCTAATTGGTCTCCTTGTGGTGATGTAGTACCTGTCATGGTGCTCTTTCGTTCAGAAAAGCTGCAAAAAAGATGGCAAAAAATCAGACATGAGGAACAGTGTTCACTAAAAGCCTGCATAGTCTGAATCGCTAGGAAAGAGGCTTATAAGAAGAGGCAGAAGTGAATACTTCAGTTAAATTGTGAAGAGTGATCTGTAGATAATTTGCAAATGCGAACATAAGGCAGAAAAAAGAAATGTTGAGTGGTTGTAGCAAGGCCGAATGAGAAGAAATTAAGCAAAGGGAATCTTAATTAGAATATCAGAAAAATCTTTCTAACATGGAAGTCTGAAATAAGTCCCTCAAGGAGGCAAAGGAGCCATTGTGACCAGCTTTGGACATCTAAAACTTGACAGGCCCATGGAATTCATACAGCAGAAAGCTGTCTTGCACAATACCCATGGCAATGGGAAAGGGCCTGGTGTTCCGTCACTATTAGGACATAATATATGATAATTGGAAAATGGAATAGCAACAGAATGTGATCAGAGATTTGGGATTTACTGGTAGGATGCTAATCTGACAGGGAGTCTCACTGCCTGCAGCCCTCAGCATCATTTCTTTTAGCTCTCCTTGATTTTCAGTCTGTGGTCTTGAAATTCTGAGGTACCATGAAGAATCTGCTGATTTCAGGCTTCTGTTGGTGGTGCTGCTGTTGTCAATGCTTTGTGAATTCTGCATTGATATATTTGGCAGGGCAGATGAAGGAGAGAGGCAGGTCAGAGCTGGCCAGTAAGTGGGAAAGGCAGTAACGTGTACTTTCAGGGACTATTCTGAACTTACAATTGCTTTCTTTCTCTTTTTTTTAATGTATTATTTATTTATAGATAATGCTGAGCAGGACAATCTCACATGCTTTGGTGTACAGATTATAAATGGTTACATATGCCAAGAAGTGCTTACAGGTAAAAAAGTAAGGACTGGTAGCCTATTTACCAATTCACTTTTCAGAGAGTATTAAAATGGTGGTGTTAAAAAAGAATCATCTCTGCTTAAGCTTAGATATGCTAGTGAACTTCTCAGATGGAAGAAGAACTTCATTTTGTGGGTGCCTGACCAGTTTAAGTGAAGAGTGCTGAGGGAGAACTATAGTGATTCATCAGATCTCTTAGGGGATTTGATTATTCCCAGCAGTACCCAAGCAGACTAACTGCTGCCATTAACTAAGATGAACCTCTCTGTCTTTCTCACTCACTTATAATTACAGGAGGGAACCTCTACGATAAGATTCTGCGGCAGAAAGACAAGTTATTTGAAGAAGAGGTAATTTGGAGTGGATTGAGGGAGAGTGGGGCTGGCCTAATGTTCGGGGGATCTGTCTAGTTATCTGAGTATTTATACAACATTTTTTCCTTAGTGCTGGTGGGGAATTTCTGTGTATATCTGGGGACTGATAACCTTCCTCTCCTGTTGAATATTGCAAGCATTTATGGAGTATCAGAAAATTTTTATTTTCCGTTTTGGCTGTCTATTAGCAGTATAAACTTCCAAGAGAGGAATAATGAAAGAGAGCGCTCAACTGACTTTGGTCACCTTATCATTTTGGCTAACATTTAACTTTAAAACCTCTTTCTGTGTTTCTTCCTGGTTGGTACTCAATTTCTCTCTCTTCTTAACTATTTTGTAGGTTCTTTTCTAAGTAATTACCTTGGATCTGTCTCACCATAGATTTTCTTTTTTTTTTTTATGTTCCTTTTTCTTTAAAATTATTTTCAGCTGTCTGCTTCCACCTAATGCTGAGGTGGTTAATGATTACACTTATTTATCTTTATATAATGACTTTTAAGGCCTTTTGGCTCATGGTGAATATTAAATGGTCACAGTTCATATTCCAGAGAGCCCAACCGTAGATCCTTCCCAGGTGATCATTAGCTGTCATTTTACTCATTGAATTCTGTGACGCTTGTCAGGACAGACACTATGAACAGCACTAGAACAATCTACCTTTTGGAATATCTTTTCAGAAATTTCAAAAACAGGAAATTCTAAATTTTCTTACTCCTGAAAGAGCACCTAAATGGTACAGTCAGGTCCTCTTGCTGTGCCTTGGTGTGACAGGGACATATGGGGTTTTTGGGGGTGCAGGTTTTCAGCCTCACATAAGGCTTTTATTCCTACCTTTGCAGATGGTGGTTTGGTATCTCTTTCAAATTGCATCAGCTGTGAGCTGCATTCATCGAGCAGGAATTCTTCACAGGTAAGCATGGCATGTGGTAAAGCTAAAGTAACCAGTGCGGTTCATGGATGTGAGTGCAGAACTCTTTTGAGTAACCTTTGCTTCTGTGTTTAAAGCAAGCACTGAGCTTCTCTCCAAAGCGTAGCTGGACTGCCTAGATGTTAAGTATCACTTCTGTAAAGAATTCTTATTCGGCTACAAACCATCTGGTGATAAATGTGCAAGAAATTTTGTATATGAAAATGGAATTGCTGTCTTTGATGCTGCAGCTTTGTGAGCAAAGAGTTAATCCCTGTAGGAAGGAAGTAAATTGGCCCTTTATTGCCATAGCACATAAATGATGTTTGCTAAAGTGGGTAGGAAGAGCAGTTACCACAGGCCAAAGGTACTTCCTACCTGCTCCACAATAGCTTCAAACCAACATGTACATCATTCTGTAATTCCTGGAGGCTGACAGTGATGAAGACTTTGCATTGGTCCATTGCTGTAATATAACCTGTGCAAAGATTTGTCCTGCATTTGGCTGAATCTCATTTCTTCGGCCTGCTATTTAAGGAAGTAATATAGCTTGTTAGCTGGCAGTGGTAATTTTGACATTGACTCTGAGATTTTAATGAGTAGCTAATGACCTTTTTCTGTTGCCCTTTTCTGTTTGGGAGGGGTAAATTTCATGGCTTATGTGTGCTTCGCAGAGCCCATGATGTTCTGGGGAGCACTGCACATGTAGACCGCTGTTTCCAGCTTGATTGGGTTGTGTGCTGCACAACATCCTTCTCTAACTAAGCATAGCTGTGTGAGGGTATTTTCTGTGGGATAGCATCCTGGTTGCTGCCATTCTGAATCTTTGGTAATTGGCAGGCCAATTACACTTAACAAAGTAGTCCCTAAGTTTTTGACCTAAAGCAGATGTCATGTCTGTCCTGCTTTGCAGTGATTTCCTGCTTACCACCTCTGTTGCCCATCTTCACAACAGGGTTTGCAGTCTAGGAACATGTGTGGCCCCAAATCCTTCCATGATAATGAATTGAACAGTTATTTAAATGTTTGCAGTGATTTCCTTCTGCTGCAGACATTGTCAGAGTGACCCAGGACTTTGCGATGCCCCAAGTGGATGAATGCAAAGTGCTGCTTTACTTGATGTTGTCCTGATCTACACTGGGAAGTTGTTGATGGTACGTTAGGAAAAAGGGGTGTTATTAAGTGTTGGCCATGGGAAGCATATCATACTGCGGGGGCTTCTTCTCTGTGTTTACAGCCTCTTATATTGATCTGTGAAACTACATATAAATTATTCTGTCTGGGAGAAAGTGTTTTCAATGAGTTTTGGAATTCAGCTTTATTGTGGCCATCAGCCTTTTGATCTTCTGGGCATATTATGTCATGTTATAAGGAGTTGTTCTTGAGGCGTAAGGTAGAGTGATGTTATGCTTAAGCTCTAGAGTGGCATCTGTTTCACACCCTCTGTGTGTGTGTTTATATTTGCATACATACATATGCATACATTTATGTTTTTAGTGAGGTCAGCCACTCCTGGCTTGGTTCTATTTATAAAACTAGGAAAAATAAGACCTGCTCAATGACCTTCATGCAAGAAGAGACTGAGAGGGGGAAAAGAACTATCTTTGATCTGTGGCCTTTACATAGGTGTCTGGAGCCTGAGCTTTTTAGACTGTGTTGTGTTTGTGTGGGGATGTGATAAAACATGGATAACTGTGGTTATTGCCCCAGTACTTGGAGTCAAATTGCCTTTGGAGAGCTCTGTGTGTGTCTGTGAGTGTGCTGGCAGAGTAGCAAGTACCTCATTTTGAGGGGGGAAGTATAGCAGTGTGTGGAAAACTGTGAAATCTGGAAATATATTTGAGTGTCTGCATTTCTTTTTTTTCCTTTCAGAGATATAAAGACGTTAAATATCTTTCTAACCAAGGCAAACCTGATTAAATTGGGAGACTATGGGTTGGCAAAGAAGCTGAACTCTGAGTACTCTATGGCTGAGACGGTGAGTATCTGTCTTTGTGTGCAAACTGAGGTGTGTTTTTCTTTTGTCTCTGCATGCCTTGCAAAAGACTAGGGATGCTGTACATTCTTGCTGCTTGTTTTCTGTGGTTTTCCTTTCCCACTCCTCTCAACTTCCCTCAGTGTTATCTCACTAACATTGGCGTATTTGCTGGTGTGTTGCAGCCTGCAGTTATCCTTGCTCCCAGGTTACCTTTTGGAGGTCTGTCTTTCTGCAAAGCAGCAGTAGACTAAGCGCCACTGTGGGCATGGAATTATGCCAGAGCCAGTATAGCTGTACTAGAGAGCACTGCTCTTCTTTCCTTGATACCTAGGCATGGTACTTCCAAAGGTGAATCTATGTAACATGAAGGTGGTGCTACCCAAAGGTACAGAGACAGCAGTATAGTCACATCAGTACAGCACTCTCCTCTGGGCTAGGTAAGCCCAGCTTAGCAAGTTAAATTAATTTGGTCACGCTGCTGTGCTAACAGGGGCATTTTGCCTCAGCTGGATCTGAGATAGCTTGGATGTGCTTGCCTGACATTCCACCGTGCCATAGATATGTCTCCTATCTCTTTAATACTCAGGGTCTGAACTGAGTTACAAAGAAGCAGGAAAGGCACTTGTGCTTCTTATGGTAACCAGGTGTATGGTTTATTGGTAATGCTCTTGGAGGGGGGCAAAGCTTTGTAGGAGAGATTAATTCTACCAGAAGGCTGTCAAGCTTGGCTTTGTTCCAGACCCTTCCAGAAAGCAGTTTTGCAGCCAGAGTTATGACACAGGGTAAGCTGTATTGCAGGCACCTGAAAGGCTCAGCTTGGATTTCCCAGCTCCATTAATTTCTGTGGTGAGCACTAGGCTTGGAAAGGGAGACATTGTCTGGAGCTCCTATCTGCTAAAGGCCTTTATTATAGTTTGGGATGCAAGCCAGCTTGCGCTTCCCCTTAGCAGGCTGTGTTATTAGATTTAATGCAAGCTATTGGTGTTCTGTTCGGATGTGTAGTTAAACACTTGCCAACCTCCTTCCAGAGCATGAGCGCTATTGTGCAGTTGCACAGTAAGTGGGAGCTCAAGGCTATTGCATAAAGCCCTTGCTAAGCTGGGCTACAGCAAAACAAACTTTTGTTTCATCACATTTTTCATGGCCTTCTGACTTTCAGAGAAAGTGCAGTCTGTGCTATGAATTTCCAGGTTTGTTTTTGCTTATGTGGGGTGTTCATCTACACCTGCGAGTTTTTTTTTTTTTACCTTTTTGAACTACATGCCTTCAGCCATATCTCACTCTGTATATGCTGGCTGTGCTCTGGGCTAGTGGCTTAATTTGTGATCTAATGACCAGTGGTGGTCTGGAATTAATTTTTTTGTGAAATGAGTGCAAAACGTGTTATTGTCAGTATTTGTAACTGTAACAGTCAAATTACAGTTTTGTAAAATGTTTACATCTTGCTTATTAAATGCTGATTTCTGAATTTATCATTCTTTCCCCATTTACCAAGGTAGCTATAGAAAATATGTCTGTGTCTTTCTTACAGAGAGCTTACATTATTCTTTGCTTAAAAAAGGTTTAGGTGCAGTGTCCTAGTTCTCCATATGATACTCCAACTAGGTGGGCTTCTAAACCTTCCCGTTGCTAGGACTCGCCTAGCTCTCTAGCTGTCACACTCTGTAACAGGAAATGGAAGGGAGGTGGCAGATTCTGAATGTGCCCATTAGGTATCTAGTGTACTAGCAGAGCCTAACAAAAGGCAAGCTTTATAGTTCTTGGAGCTTTGCCGAGAGAGTTGAAAAGAGCAATTATAAATATTTCCCCTTCTTCTAAATTCTTTCTTGTTTTAATTTGCTGTCTAGTTCCTTGCTAGGGAATGAGCTCCATTACTCTGAAAGCTCCATTCTTACACCTTTTATCATGTTTGTTCTGTGTCTCTTTGCTGTGACTTTGAGCTATGCCACTATTCCTGTTGTAGCTGGGAGGGCTTCTGTATTTAAGTGCTGGGTTTTGGGATGTGGGGTGGGGTGTTTGTTTTAAACCAATTGTTCAGGAAAGCCCACTTCTCTAGTGAAGGCCTTTCATGTGGGACACATGCCAGCTTTCTACTTACTGACCCAAAAGTAACCCCTCTTTCATTGGAGACAGAGTAGCCTTTGTCCTGGCAGTACCTTGTGATCAGACAGAGTGGCTCCATAGCCGTGGACTGGCATCTGTGTTTGGAAGCTTTGCTAGGTCCCTTTTCCTTCAACCTCTTATGAGGGTTTACATATGCCTGGTCAGTAGGCATATGTAGGCTACCTCTAAATGTAGTATATATGAGAGGGGCAAGTCCTTGCTGTGTTCTCCTGACTATTTCTCTATTCAGAAGTATGTGCCACATCAGGATCTGAGCAGAGAGGTGTCTAGGATCTTCTAAGAAAATCAGGTACAGGCTTGCGGATGAGAAGGGAAGAAGCGTGCTTGTTGTTGCCATCCCTCCAGCACGTTGGTGGGCTGCGTCATCTGTGTCATTTCAGTGGTGTGTCAGATCTGCGTCTAGCCCTGATGCTCATGGGCCTGTGTGAACATGATGGATGCAGAGCTCCTGAAGGCGGCTGGATCATTTCTGATTTTCAAATGTTCTTTTTTCCTAGCTGGTGGGAACCCCATATTACATGTCCCCAGAACTCTGCCAGGGTGTGAAATACAACTTCAAATCAGATATTTGGGCTGTGGGCTGTGTCATCTTTGAGCTGCTTACTCTGAAGAGGACCTTTGATGCTACTGTAAGTCTGCAAACCAGGATGGACTGAGTAACCTTACTTTTTATTGCCCTGAGATTCACACTTGGCTCATAGTTTTCTTAACTCATGTTTTTCTTTCATTGTTGTTTAAATCTGCTGATTAAGAAAAAAGTGACCTGCACAATTTCCCCTACCCTGCACTACAGGTGCCTCTCTGGCTTCTGCCAAACTTTGTCTGCAGCCCTGGATTTACCAGATGCAGAATAAAAACTGTGCTAATTTGTATCATGACTGTGAATGAAACATCCTTTTCTCTACAAGGAGGAAGTTTGTGTAGTCTTCTTGGGTTTTTTTCAGCATTACTAGCTGTGAATTTTCTGTGCAGCATTCTGTAGCAAAAACTTCCAGCCTTCGGATTTCATAGGATTTAATCCTGTTACCCTTTCTCAAAGTTTAGGTGCAAGAGAAGTGTGGTCAAGCTGGTATGGGGAGGGTCAAAGGGAGCATTGCTGGCTGGCATATGTGATTTGCCAGCTTGTGCCATGAGATGGGAAAAGCTGCTAGCTGTTATGGTGCAAGATTTTGTAACTCTTAAAGAGATGATGTGAAAATACCATCCTTTCCTGACTTCCTCTCATCATAGCTACCGAGTCTCTAGTGACTTTGCTGCTGTGCGGTGTTTCGATGGCAATATGCTGCACGGGAGATTCCATGCAGGGAGAAACCTATGCTCCCTCCACTGTTAGGAAATTTGGTGAAAAGCTGGACGTTGCCACCAAGTCCTAGCTATCAGAGGCACCATTTCTGCAGGAATTATTATTGGGTTTCTGGAGAACGTGCTAGGCAGGGAAGAAGAAGAATGTGTCCTGATCAGAGGAGGAGGAAGAAAATAATGGTGGCCTGTAGCATCTCTCCCTGATGGACACATTGTCCAGTTCGGTTCCCTTACAGTTGGTTTCTGGTTTCTGCCTAGAACCCCCTGAACCTTTGTGTGAAGATTGTACAGGGAAATCGAGCCATGGAGGTTGATTCCACGGTCTACTCCCGGGAGCTGATCCAGATGGTGAATTCCTGCCTTGATCAGGTTGATGAAATACTTCTTAATTTTCAGACACCCCTTCCCAGCTGCCTAAGCCATGAAATTCATGGGTGAAGGGGAATGACATGCCTGTTTCAGCATGAGGGCTGTTGATGCAGGATAATTTCTGTGAGGCCTGAGCCATCACTAAGGCTAGGCTTCCTCCAGTCCTCTGAAAGCATTGTCTCAAGGTGCCATTCAGTCCTGCAAGCTCTGGAGGGGTGCTGGATTTGTTCTGATAATGATTATTTAATGGGCTGGAAGAAGCAGTTATTTTCCACTGCAGTACTGTGGAGGTGGCAGCATTGTCTCAGTACAGTCTCTTAAGGTTCTGCCTTTCTGACCATGACTCTGGGTTTCTGTAAGGAATTCCTTTCTTGAAAGTGAACATACTATTGATACCTTCAGAGCGTGGAAGTCCCTCCTGCATATCCCTGGCATTTATTCCTGGCATTTCATTATTATCCCTGGCATTTCGTTCTAAATATTTGAATTAATTCCTTTCCCTTCTGAAAGGAGTCAGGGAAGGAGGTCCATGCAGGCTTGAATGAGCTCTTCTGGCCCAAGATTTCATTGTAGATGATCAGCATTTCCCAGAGAATGACTTGTCACTCACTTCTTTCAGGATCCAGAGAAGAGACCCACAGCAGATGAACTGCTTGAACATCCCCTTCTCAGCAAACGCAGGAGGTAATCAGATGGTCTTGCCTGAAACCTGGACAGGTGTGAGGGAGAACAGGAGGGTTTGTGCAGACTAGTGGCGTTCATGCTTTTGAAGCAAGGTCCTTAAGTTAATTTGGCCTGATGCAAGGCAGTTGTTGAACTACACTTCATCCTCTTTAGGAGAGAAGTGCAGTCTTGTCTTCTGATCAGTCGCTGTGCCTGTTGGTGGATGGGTACAGTGAGAAAGGTCTTTGCACCCTTTGTCTTACAAGCTGTTGTATTGAGAACCTTGAGGTGTCCCTTTCTGAGGCTCCTTTGAGGAATGCTGGTTCCTGCTCTTCAGATCTCTAAATGAAGGGTTACCCTTAGATCCTCCTATGGTCATTGCAAAAGACCTTTCAAAATATACATCTCACGCAATATTGTTCTGCACTTTCTCCCTTTGTTGCCTCCCTCTTCTGGAGAGAGTTGCATTGAAAGTGGTCCATTTTAGCTTAGTTTGACCACCAGTCTGCGCATACTGTTTTTTTATGAAAGGTGGACCAGAATTCTTGGGGGCAGTAGATGTAGTCCTTTATACCAAGATTCTTTTACTTGCTAGTCAGCAAAGTTTGAGTTTTGTCTTGCTGTATGCACTGGTAAAAGCCCAAATCCTGACAATATTTAGCCATTTAAGGTCATTCTTGTGCAATATGGGTATTGGTTGGCCACATTCTGGTATATATCTAGTTTGTTGTCCTTGGCTCTCCTGGATGCTTGTTAGCTATATGGTATGTTACTTCTGCCCTACTTACTGTGTATTGCTGTGAGCTGGTAAACAGCTGCCACATTTCCTTCAAGAGGGAGCAGCATGTTATTGGAAAGAAAAGCAGTCTATGTGTGCTGCTTGTCAGTAAATTGCTTTGAGTGATGTTGCTGTTTCCTAAAATGCTTTTTCGCCTTTGGCAGGGAGATGGAAGAGAAAGTCACACTGCTTAATGGGCCAAATAAGAGACCAAGGTAATTATTTGGGCATGTGCTTGAAAGGAAATCTGGAGAGAACGGCTCCCCAGAGAGGAACTTTGCTGAGAGTGTTAGTCTGTGACAACCTTAATGCAATAGCGTAGTTTAGAAGATTCCTAAATGCTGGGAATTTGACATAGTTGTTACAGGGTTATTGTCCCACATCTTACTCTGCCTTTTATATCCTGCGTATGTGAATGGCTGGAGCCTTACCTCAGCGGGTCCCATACAGCTCTAATCTGTCCTACTGAGGATGTAGTCTTTAAAGCCTACATATCTGAGAATGTGATGTAGATCCCTCCTTTCACACAGATTCCCTAGAGCAGGAAGAATATAACTGTCTGACTGTGGAATATTAAATGAATGTAAATATCTTTCATAAAACTGGATATATGCACAGGTTCTCCACAGTCCCCAGTAAGCCTGTAAGCGGGGTTGCTCTGTGAAGCACATAGCTTCCATGACATGCATGGCTGTTTTTCTGTTGATTTGTCAGACAGAATTTGACTTTTTTTCCTCGTAAACTTGGAAGTACTATCTGAGCACTTTATGTGAAGTTGTTCCAGTTCATGGTTTGCTCACAGTTTGCTTTGATTACAACTTCCATTTTGCGATCTGCTTGTGAATTGATTCTTACCTGCATCGAAGAGTTATATTTTTGCCCTCACATGGAAGCCTATAATTTAAATAAAGAGGATAGAGGAAGTTAGAAGCTTTTGGATGATTCTGTATTTTGAGCAAGATTTCCTGACTGTTTGTAAGGCTTTCATTTTTCACAAATGAGAACACCTCCATGGCCATTCAGTGAAAGCCTGGTCTTTTTAAATGACAAAAAATTGGATTGTAGGCTTTTAAAAATGCTTCCTGGAGGCTACTTTCTCTGCTGCCCTGAGACAGATTTGATCCTGAGTCTCTCTATAGCAGTTGAGGCCTCACAAACACTCAACAAAGAGAACAGTTTGTGAAAATAAAAACCACGGATGGTTGTGAAAGGCAAAGTGATAGACAACTGTAGGAAAATGAGTGATGACATTGAACACAAACTCATTATTAAAAGCATGTGTGTTTTGGGGGGGGCTCTTGTGCAGGTCAAGTACCATGAATGAGGCTCCCATTGCAGTGGTGACTTCACGTACTAGTGAGGTGTATGTTTGGGGAGGTGGGAAGTCCACACCCCAGAAGCTGGATGCCATCAAAAGTGGCTGCAGTGCACGCCAGGTGTGTGCTGGTAACACTCACTTTGCTGTGGTGACAGTGGAGAAGGAGCTCTACACCTGGGTGGTAAGTGAGAGAAACTGCAGGAAGCGGGTAAGGGTGGGGGAGGAGAGTCCAGATCCACTGCTTACTGTTCATGAACCTGTTAGAATCAGATGGGCAAGCAGCTTGGAAAGAGAGAAATCTGATTGCCATGGACACTGTGAGGCCGTGTGCTTTGGGGCTGACCCGTCTCCCAAGGCAAGTGTATTTTTGGGAGAAGTTTTCCATCGTGCCAGAAGGTGTATTGGAAACTTGCTGTGCACTTGAGGATTGTAGGTGGTAGACTTGTAGGCACAGACACTGAGTCAAACATCTCTTCTTCCCCTTCCTGACTACTAGAAATGCACTGGAGGCTTTGTGATGCTCTGCTAGCTTTGTGTATTTTTGAGGAAGGTTTTCCAAGATCAGAATGGGGTGGGATGAGTGACCTTGTTGTAATACAGATGTCATCTGTGAGGCAACTTGTGGATGAAACCAGAGATGTCTTATACTAAACAACTCTACTTTTTATGACAAATGGAAATTCTGTAGTAGTTTAAAGTGAATTTAAAAATGTTGGCATATAATGCATTTAAAACAATTGAATCCAGTCTTCTCAGGCTTAGATAGTCAGTAATGTGGAGCTATTCTGCATCTCCAGGCTTCCACAGGCTTTTGTATTGATGGCACAGAATCTGTTAAAACAGATTACAAATTACTAGTAGGTGTGTGAGAGAAGAGAGAGACCCAAAGGGGAGGAGAGCAACTTGAAGTCATTGCTGGATGTTCCTGCAAGGTTGGCCACTGAAAACTTTCAGCTGGCTATTAATATTTTAGTTTTAGCTTCAACACTAGTCAGAGTTGTTTTGTTTTTCCTGTAGAATTGGTAGGTCTGGCCACTTCAGTGACATTTGTTTCGTGTTATGGGTTTCTTTGCAGCCATTAGGATTTAGAAAAGTAGGTCAAAAAGCTGAAGGGTGAATTTCAGTCCTGCAGCAGGGAGTGGGTTCTGTAGCCTGGCAGATGAGAAAGGAGCAGGGATTTCTCACCAGCTGGTGGCCTGAGACTGGATCACTCCTCATTAGTGCATAACTGCCTGAAAGCCTGTGCTGCCATTTAGAATGTTGCCTGCTGTTAATGCCACATAGATAGCAGTCTCTTCCCTGGAGCAGCTAACACACTTTCTCTTGCTCTTTGCTGTCTTCCGTTGTTCGTTTGAGGTGCTGTAACTATTGGCACCATCTCTGGAGTTGTGGATACATAACCTTACCAGATGTTTCTGTCTTGCAGAATATGCAGGGAGGCACCAAGTTGCACGGGCAGCTGGGACATGGAGACAGAGCCTCCTACCGGCAACCAAAGCATGTTGAGAAGCTTCAGGGAAAAGCCATTCGCCAGGTGTCCTGTGGAGATGATTTCACAGTGTGCATCACTGGTGAGAGCTGGAAGGGGACCACCGTCCCCTCACTTTGCTGTGCTGTGGAGATGTTTGGCTTCACAATAAGACTAGCAGAGCAGCTTTGTATACAAAGGAGAAAGTTCTGTATGTTACTCACCCCTCATTTTTGAGGATATTAGGTGCGGTAGTGGATAGACCAATATTATTATACAGAGGAAGATATTGACTTCCAAGGCGGCTAGGTGTTTTGTGAAGGATGTGCTCCTTTTTGATGATGAAGCTGGGTGTTGAGTACAGCTCCTTGTGCCTGTGCAGAGTCCCTGCTCTTACTAGTGCATGTGTTGCCTCCATATGTGCCCATGTTAAAGACAGAGGAGCCTGAAGTCAAGAATGTAAATGTGTTTGAAGCTCTTTTTGGACTGTGTGGGGAAAGAGTCACCCAATGATAAAAGATGTGTATCTGAGATTTGCTATTTAATTCAGAAAGCTTGACACCTGGTAGTTGTCTCTAGTTCTAATCCTGCTCATACTTTCAAAGATGTGTCAACTGTGGTGTTGTCTGTTATGGAAGAATTTGCATCTTGCTTTACCCATGAAAGCATAATTCTCAACAAGGTAGTTTCCAGCTTATTTTGCCAGTGCTGGAAAAGCAGAGGTTTGGCAGAGATAAACTCAGAGGCTCAGTGTGCTGGGGGAGTGACTTAGGGAGCCACAGGATCAATTTGTGGGTTTCTGTTAAAAAAAGTGGCAGCTTGAACCCAAGATTTTTTGACACTGGTGGCCTGAAATAGCTGCAGGTTGTGGTGTAAGGTCATCCATCTTAATGTGAATAAGAAAGGACCCTATATTCTCCTGATGACATTGTTCTGCACCAAAGAGGAGGAGGATTACAGAAAAGAGGTTGCTCTGGCCATGTCGTAAGAGGTTAATATTCAGCCAGATACAAGCTCTGTGTGCTGACCAAGCTTCCCTTGTGTCCTTCAGATGAGGGCCAGGTGTATGCGTTTGGCTCAGACTACTATGGATGCATTGGCATTGACAAGGCTTATGGCTCTGAAGTGCTTGAGCCCCTGCAGCTGGATTTTTTTCTCACCAACCCTGTGGAGCAGGTCTCGTGTGGAGATAACCATGTGGCAGTGCTGACCAGGAATAGAGAAGTCTACACATGGGGCTGCGGAGAGTATGGTAAGTAGAGTCTCCCTGGAACCTAAAGGCACTAGGGCATGTCCACTTCAGAAAGCGGCTTGGTGCAGGTGTGTAATGCAGGGCCTGGGTGAGGGCTGTCTGGTGTGTCCTGGGGACAAAGACCATTGTTCCTCTGGGGCTTTCTTTCCTTGTAAGAATGGGGAACTGGGAACTGGGCCCTTGGGACTTTACTCTGGGAAGCTCTAGGGTGTTGCTTGGCTTCCTTGTGGGTAGGACAGTTGTTCTGTGAGTGGGGTTGGATTACATTGAGGATTGGCAGGCAGTGATGCATGTAGGGGAGCAGGTTTCTAGTTCTGTAGGGAGATTCCTTTGGGACTATGGAGAGACAATACCATTTCTTAGGGGCAGGCACCTAACCCTTTCTAACTGCAGTGTTTTCACTGATGCAGGGCGCTTGGGCTTGGATTCAGAAGAAGATCACTACACCCCTCAGAAGGTAGGGCTGGGACTTCTTGTCAAAATCTGCATGGGCATAAATCCAAATTAGTTGCTGTTTGGAAATACTGTCTGAGGCTCCAGTGTTTTTTCTGAGGTATCATAGAGTTTGCGAGGGTTTTAATTTTACTTCCTCACTTTATTTGCTTCGTTTGTCCATCGAGATCATGGCAGAGTGACATGCCACTCCCAAACCAGCCAGCATTGTGACTTAGAGCTTCATTGCTCTGATTGCCAAGCTGGAACTGGAAGTGGCAAACTTAATATTGTAGAAATCATAGTAGGAAATACCAAATTGCATATGCCAGGTCCGTAGAGGAAACTCACAGCAGTGCAGACAACTGGGAGTCTTTGCATTTGACATAATGAGTTAAAGATGAGTTGAAAGTAAAACCCTCTTGAAATACAGTGCTAGGGGTAATTGAAGTAACCTAACCCATTGGGGGTTAGAAAACAAAAAGGATGTGCCTGGACCAAGTATCTGTGATCACAGAGTATCACATCCACACAGCACAGACTCAGCCCTGCTCGGCTAACTGGGTCTGGTGCTTGTAGACCTCAGCTGGCCAGGATACCTGTGTACCACACTTCTGGTTCCTGTGCTGGATCACTGGTTCCTGCACACAAGGTCTAGAATGCCTTGAATTTCTGCATTGTGACCAGAGTTTCAGTATGCTATAGACTTTATGATATTCTTCCACCTTCATTTAAAATAACTGCATTGGGTACTGTCAGTGCTCACACTACCTGAACTGCTGCTCTAACTCCCATGTTTTCCATGTGCCAGTTTGTATGTAGTAAGTGTTGGGATTTTGATTGTCTTGGGATATATTTCTTCCACATAGGTCGATGTTCCAAAGACCTTAAACATTGTGTCCGTTCACTGTGGCTGTGATGGCACTTTCCTGCTCACCCAGACAGGCAAAGTGTTGGCATGTGGACTCAACGAGTTCAACAAGCTGGGCCTGAATCAGTGCACATCAGGGATAATCAACCATGATGTAAGTCCATTTGAGTCCCTGGCTCCAGCTCCCAGCAGTTAGTAGTATATGGGGAAACGGAGGTCCCGTGACAGTGACAAAGCGTTCATTAGCTTTGTGCCAATTTGTTAGTTCCAATCCAAGACAACGGATACTGGGATTGTGGGAAGAGGCAATTTGTTCCTTGGTTACCTGTCTGTCTTATGGGCTTATGTCAGATCTGACGTAGCGAAACAGATAATGAGGTGCTCCAGGATGACTTGGCCAGTGATATGGATTCTGGCAGTTCTTTACTATACCCCTGTTGGGACTGTCTAGGTTAATGTTGTGGTCTGCCAAGACCTGCTTGAGTATGTCTTAGCTGATGAATGTGTGGTTTTTCACTGTGCTCACTCACGTATCTTTTCTCAGACATACTGTGAGGTGCCATATGCCACTTCCCTTACTTTGGCCAAGCAGCTGTCCTTCTACAAGATCCGTACCATTTCTCCAGGGAAGACGCACACAGCTTCCATTGATGGTGAGCCCTGTGTATCAAGAAGTGAATACTGGTTGCTGGATTACTTTACATCAGCTTTTCCCTTTCAGCCTGGCCCTTTCAGCCTGGCCATTGATGTTGAGGGTTGTGCTCTTGTTAGCAGGGCTCATGCCTGCTCCAGGAATCCAGGTTTCCTGTTCCTCGGCAATGTTGCCTCCTGACCAGCTGAAGCAGCAACATCAGGTTCTGGGTCAGCCTTCCTTTATTTTAAAGGAAAAAAAAAAAAAAGTTTGGGGAAGAATCATGCTCTGGGATAGCAGAGGAATCGTTTATAACTGAGTTAGGCTTTACCCAGGTGACACCAGCCAGAGGGCTGTGAGGAGTCCCAGCCCTCAGCATCAGAAAATGGGAGCAGCAGAAGGAGCTGGGGAGATGTTTCCAGGCTGAAGCCTTTCTTCTTGGCTGGCACTGTCCCCTCCCAGCCTGGCTGGCTTCTCAGCAGAGTCCTTCCTGGTCATGGGCTGTTGCTGTTAGTTCTCTGCATGCATGGCTGCCTCCAGAGTTGGGCCCTCGCTGTGACTGTCTCCTCATTCCTCTTCTTAGAGCGAGGCCGCCTGCTGACCTTTGGCTCCAACAAGTGCGGACAGCTTGGTGTTGGGGACTATAAGAAGCACCTGGGAATTAACCTGCTGGGAGGCCCCTTGGGGGGTAAGCAGGTGATCAGGGTTTCATGTGGAGATGAATTCACCATAGCTGCTACTGACGGTGAGTGGGTCTTTGCAAAGTTGAACTACATCTGCAGGGTGGTTAACTGGCTCCTACTGAGCATTTTCTATACCACCCCCGCAGCATTGCACTGAAATAAATCCTCCTAGATTGGGGCTGCCTGGCCCTGTTAGTTGTTCCGGTGCAGCACCAAGCATTTGCTGCAGAGTGCCAGCTTGGTGGCTGCCTGTAGATTTGTTATCAGTTTGTTCTCCCACTGGCAAAATGGAGCTGGTGGATTAGGTACTTTGGTATAGCAGTTACAGCAGAGAGGGTGCAATCCTTGTAGCAATTACAGGCCGAGAGGGAGGGAGTGAATTGAGTCTACTGAACCTCTCTTTCCTCAGACAACCATATCTTTGCCTGGGGTAATGGTGGGAATGGGCGTCTGGCAATGACATCGACCGAGAGAGCTCATGGCTCAGATATCTGTACCTCGTGGCCTCGGCCAATATTTGGATCCTTGCATCATGTTCCAGACCTGTCATGCCGTGGCTGGCACACCATCATCATTGTCGGTAAGTGTAAGTTCAGGATGAAATTTTGGGATCTTGGTTGTGATGATGTATTGCTCACCAGGGCCTAGACTATAAATCCTGCCTGGGAACAGGCCAGGTTGCTGTGGGGGAATGTAGCAAGCTGCTCTGAGCTCTAGCCTGCAACACTGGCTTTGTTGTGTGCTGTTGTAGTTGTTGTCTTGCTGTCCATGTGGCACTCTAACTGTGAAAGCATGTTTCTCTCCTTGCAGAAAAGGTGTTGAACTCTAAAACAATCCGATCCAACAGCAGTGGCCTGTCTATTGGTACTGGTGAGTAACCTGCTCGTGGGAGCTGTGGCTAAAGTCCGTTCAGTGGTTAGTTTGAGTGGGTGCAGTTTGGTCCTGCAGCATGGTTTCTCTGTGTTTGAGAGGCCTCACAGAAGAGCTCAGAGGGCGGAAATCTAGTTGGTGCCATGCATTGAAAGGGATGGCCCAAAGCGGGGAAAGAAACAACTGAAACAGAGGAGGAAGAACATGGATGCAGCAAGGCCTTTGTAGTTGGGGAACTTCAGTTTGATGAGGAAAAGCCAAGAGGAATTCACTGAAGGGAGCTGATAAGGGAAGGGGGGCTATGGGGCAGCTGCTGGAGAGATGAAGTCCAGTTTCTTGGACCTGTGGGAAGGCTGGGGCCAAGAAGCTGCAAAAGACTGCTGCACACAAGCCCTTTTGGGGAGGCCTTCAGGGAGTGTTAGGAGATAAGCTGTTGAGAGAGATGCTGCTAGCATCTGCTCTCACCGTGGCCATACAGTTCAAATTTCTGCAACTGCTCTGCTCTAGCTGGGGTTTGGCAACTGAAGTAGCAAAGTTGGAGAAAGTATAAAGTTTTCACTCTTTGTTTGGTAGTGGCTCAGAGCTGCACAACTGGAGGAGGAGAAGAGGAGGATAATGAACAAGAAGCAGAGACTCCCAATCCCAGTGGAGGCTTTCGGGGAACCATGGAAGCAGATCGTGAGTTGGGGGGCTGGATCAGCACCACAGAAGCTAAGGGAGGCAACAGTGGTGACAGCAGCTCCTGCCCTGGCTGGCTGCGGAAGGTAATGTGGCATCTCAGAAATGCCTTAAAGTGAGGATCTAGGCTGGGGAAAAGCGAATGGCCCCTTCCACCTTTAAGGGATGCTCCGAAAGGTTCTCAGAGCTGTGATGTGCGGGAAGCCCTTTAGGCCTCGCTGCCTTTTTTTACCACAAGAGGGTGTTGGTGCATTGGTTGAGGAGATGAAGTCAGCTGCAGGAAAGCAGGCAGGCCTGACCGTGCTGCTTTTGTGTATCCAGGAGCTGGAGAACGCTGAATTCATCCCCATGCCTGACAGCCCCTTTCCTCTGAGCATGGCATCTTCAGAGCCTGAGAAGGAAACTCTCCCTTATCAGAAACTTCAAGGACTCAAAGTGGCTTCTGAGGAACCTGTTGGATTAAACAAGCCCAAAACGGAGCCCTGGGTAATGTTACGCAAGTGAATGCTTGGGGGACCCAAGTGAAGTTCTTGGGGACCATAAACAGCAATGTTTGAATTATGGGGAGAGCTGAGAAGAGGGTGTTTGATTGGGCTAATTCATCTGGATGAGGAAAAGAGGGCTGTTGATAATCTGAGATGATGCTGCAAAGAGAACAATTTGCAGGAATCTAGAACACAAAATTGGGGCTTGGTCAGATTGAAAATAATGAGAAATGTGGAAAAATGCAGTTAATGCGATCGGGGGGGGGAAAAGAGAAGCCTAGGGCCCAGAAGCCTAGCAGAAGGTAGAACTTTAGAAAGCAGAAATTGCTGTGAGATAGGAAGAACAACTGATATAGGAAATCACTGAGAAATTACAACCTGCAAGACTACCTTATTCCAGGAGTTTTCTGTCCCAAGAGGAGGAACAGATTCCAGGCTTATGGAAAGGGAGGTAAACTAGATAGATTTTGGTAACAGGAGGACAGGAGCAGCTTTTCCAGAAAAAGGAGGAAGTTAGTGGCGTTATACTGAAGACTTACTAGTAGCTTACTGACGGCTGCTGGAAGTTTGGGAAGTCTGGAAATGAGCTAGGGTGACGTGTTCCGTGCATGGTTTCTTCTTGTGGCATGTACAACTCCTGGCCTTGCACTCAAACCTGGCTTGACTTCCCTCTGTGTCTCTGCAGCCTACTTGTCTGAGTCCAACCCTGCCATGCGGTGAAGGGAAAGCTGCTTCTCCTGTTGTGGGCTGCATGTGCAGTGCTCTGCAAGTGGAGGTGACACACCTCCGAGGCCTGGTTTTACAGTGTTTGGATGATCAGAAGAAGCTGCAGCAGGAAACCGTTCGTCTGAGTGCCCAACTCCAGCTGTTCTGCAGGGGGACAGAGGGAATGCAGCAGGTGAGGACCCATCACCTGGGTGCACATCCATGCTCAAGGCTCACTACGCTGATCCTGGCTCCTGTGTAGATTGTAGAGGCTGTGCAGAAGGAAGCAGCTCTTAACAGAAGTCTCTCTTGGAGCAGGATGGGGGGACTAAGCATGGTGCCTGTCTCTTGTTTGAGCTGCTGATGCAGGCTCTGGTAGTAGCAACAGGAATGAAGCCAAGAAGAGAGTTTCCTGTAAGGACAGCCCCATCCTTGAGGGACCTGGGATTTCCCTTTATTTCTCCTGGTGAGAAGGGATGGGTAGTCAGATGTCGTGGAGTGTCCCAAATGGCTGTGGAGAATAGGAACTGTGCCTTATGTGGCTCCTAGCTTCTTTGCTGCTAGTCCTAGAGCTGTTTGAATAACTGCTGTGTGTTTTGGCAGGTGGAGGTTCATTCCAAAGGAACACAGACAGCCAAAGAGGAGATGGAAGTGGATCCGAAACCTGACTTGGATTCAGATTCCTGGTGTCTCCTGGGAACGGACTCGTGCCGCTCCAGCCTCTAGTCTCCTGAGCCCACTGGGATCCATCTAACTTCACAGCACACTAACCGAATGCAGAGAGCGGCTTTCCTGGCTTCAGGTCACTCGCAGACAAGGAGCGAGGCCGGAGGCTCCAGAGCAGCACCCATGTACGTTTGATATGAACTAGGCGTGAGTTTGAGAGGGGAAGGGCCCCTGAGCTCTAGGCCAGCTCAGTGATTGAAGCAGCAGCAGCTCCTCTTTGTATCTTATCTGTCAATTCTGCACGTGAGGCAGAACGGCCCCATTACAGCGATGGCTCCAGTAGCAGCTTGTGGCCCTTTCATTGTTTCACTGCTTCCTGGGAGCTGCCTTTGGGACCCCAGCATTCGTCACTGCATCTCTAGGTGAGAGGAGGAGACGTGTTTTGTACTGAAGCTGGCTGAACCCTAAGACTCGCCACCTTCACTTCAGAGGGGTGAAGGACTAGGATCCTCTCCCTACCACATGGTAAGGCCCAGCCGGTAAGGCTGCTCCCCTCTGCTTAGGGGCAGAGGGAGCAGAGAATGTCTCATTCTGGAGGCAGTGGAGATCTTCCTGTTTGGGAGATAATGGTAGACAGCATGTCCCTGGCCTCGAGGCACAGCTTCTGGCCATATGGCTGTGTCCAGTGGCCTGTATAGACAGAGTTTAAAGGCTTTATTCTGGGTGCCTAGAGCTTTCCAACTTCCAGGCAATGCACCAAGATGAGTGAATCAGGTGTTGTTTCCAATAGCAGTAGCAGGGACTGTCTGAGATGGGATCTCTGGTTCTCAGTTTCAGACCACCTGCTTCCCAACCAGATGACAAGCATCTGGACCTCAGACTAAGTCACCCATTTCTTGCTCCAGCTGTTCAATTTGGTTTGGGTGCCAGAGCTTCTGGTTTCTTGGCGTAAGCCCATAGCTGCTCCCTGCTTGGCTTCTGTTTTGCTCAGCCCCTGGTGCCCACGCTCTGTGTGGGTGTGGGAAGAATCAGTGTTTTTCCACTCAGTGTTTTGATGAAGCTGGAATGCAGTTTCCTACCCAGAATAGGTCATTAATGCCGTGGTCACAGGATGCAGCCTTCCCCAATGACCATGAATGATCAAGTCTCTGTCTGGAATTCACCGTCCTTCTAGAAGCAGAAGGCTTTCACAAGAAAATTGGAGATGGGAAGAGGCATGGTCTGATGCTCAAGATTTCTTCATTTCCTGTTAGAGAATGACGTTAATTTTATTCCCCTTAAATTTATTAGCAAACTGACTTTGAAGTAAGCTTTTGAGATTGGTAGGATCCCTGGGAGCAGCTAGCCTCCCCTACCTTACATGAAGCCTCTAAGGAGTCCTTAGTCCCTCTCACCTTTGCTGTGAGAGTGGGGTTGTGATTTCATTAGGTTTAAACCATCCCCACTGGTGGCATGTCACCAGAATTGCGTTAGGTCTATTGGAGCTGGATATCCTGTCACCTCTCCTAGACTACTTCTTTTGAGAGACTGTTCCGGGGGATCCAGTGTTCCCCATTTGTCTCTAGAGGTGGATGCCAAACCATTCTGCTTGTAACTTATGCTCCTTAAATACTTCTTTGGTGCCTATTGCTAGTATCTTGGAGCTGAATCAAGTGCAGTCTCTCCAGCGCAGTGTCAAGGGCAAGGATTGTACTGGTGCGCCCCTCCATTGTTACCAAAGGAAGGCTAGCAGGACAGCCCTCCTGGGAGGTGATGAGTGTTGGGCACCCTGGCATGGCCACGTCACTTGGTTGCCCTTGTGACTCTGCTCTCCTTTCCGCCATGTGCATTGGAGCCAGTTCTCAGGTTAGGGTCCCGGCTTGAGGGTTGTTGTTGCGGTTAGAAATGATTGAGTTGGTCACGTTGCAGCAGTGCCTTTGAGGAGTGAAGAGTTGAGCCTGAGCAATGTCCAATAAGCAAGCACCGAGCTGATGGGAGTCGCTCTCCTGCAGTGCACTGCTATCCTCATTTCTCAATGCTCTGCAGTTGGGAAGCTAGGTGCACAGACTGGATTCCCCTTGGATCTAGTGGAGGATTAGGGTCCCTGACAGAGGATGCCCTGTGCTCTGCAATCTCATATGTGCCTTAGAGGATTCACGCTATCCGGGTTGTGCCTGTTACAGACCACAGATTTCACACCAGCCAGCTATGCAACCAAAAAAGCAGTATAAAGCCAGCACCTTTGTCTTGGGCTGAAAACAGAGGGGCAAGTGGGCAGAAGTGCCTTTGAGCAGTTTCAGACCCTTTTTACTTCTCGCCTTCTTGCAGTGCTAGCTCCGTATGTGTTGGTCTCCTGCTAGTATTGCTACTGAGTTGTTATAGTGGAACACAACTTATGCCTGCTCTGACACTCTGGCTGAAAACTAGTTTGTCGTTGTCTTTTTTTGAAAGGTTAAAGGGTGGAGTGGTTTGGAGTTTCTGTTTAAATAAATGTTTAAACTCATTCTCCTGTGTTTGGAGTCTTTTATTTTTTTTTTTTCCCCCCAAGAGAAGAAGGGGAAATATGTGTATAGTCAGCTGGCTTCATGGTATTCTGTTGTTTGATTAATTTTTTTTCCTTATAGAAAGAGGGCCAAGGGACTTGCAGGTTCTTTGCTATGGGAAAAAAATGTCAGGTTCTGTGTCCCTTCATTAAAAAAACCAAAAAACAAACAACAAAACAACTCTTTTCTCTCGCTGCTGCATCTCCTCCTAGTGACGTCAGGAGGCTTTTGTGTGTGTGTTTATTTCAACAGTTGGAGTGCCAAGTGGGAAATGAGTAACGGGAAGAGAGGCTCAAAGGGAAGAAGTACCTGTTTCTCTCGGAACAGCTTCTACTGAGCGTTAAGGCCTACAGAAAGGAGAACCTGCCTGACGCCTGCTCAGCCAAATGTTCCTGCGCGCTGTACTTAATGCCTGTCACTTCTAACTTTTTGTCAGGATTTTTAGTAAATTGTGAAATGTCTTGAGAGGCAGAGCTGGGTTAAAGACTTAAAATCACCAGAGATCTGGATGCTGAAAATGCAGCATGTCTCTGAGAGGGGGATGATACTGCAGTAGCAGAAGAGGAAGCTGAGCTGCTGTGAGTAACATAGCTTGAGTAGTGCCAGGGTAATACCAACCATGATAGCAAAGAAGCAGGGTAAATTTCTGTGCTGGGCCTGATGCTTTTGCTAAACTATTACTAAGTTTTAAACGAGTTATCAGAGACTTTCTGGTCTATCTTGACCAGAAACAATAGCTCAACAAAAGGGTGAACTGCCCGTAGTTAGCTCTGAAACAAAGATAACAAAGCCTGGTGATTAAATTTCAATAACTTTTGTTTAATCTAGAGTTTCAATCTTGGTGGTAGCTGTTTGCCTGTCACTTAAGAGAGGTCCCCAACAGATGGATTTATTTTACAGTATCAGAAGCTTTTCTGTGTGTATCTACCCCAATCACCATTTGCACTCCATTGACTTTTAGGGTCCACTAAACACAGTCAATGAAACACGGTGCAAGAGAAATGGAGTTAATATTACAAGACAGGCAGTGGTACTGAATTTCTGAACTACTCTGTTTAGTTCAGTTACTCCTTTCATTAATTCAAGGAGGCTGGCATAAAGCTTCCAGTTTACCCCTTTCCATACCTCTTGTCACGTCTTGCTATCCTGTATTTCAAAGCTCTGAAGTTAGAGCATTGGTCTTGCTTTTCCGATCAGTTTGGGTACAGCAAATTATTTTCCCTTGCTTCGAGTCTGGTTGTTTTCTCTCCTCTCTAGTTTTGTACACTGTTATACCTGGCTGACACAGTGCACCACTGACCCTTTGTGGGACGTTCATGCTCTTCTAGGGTGTGCCAAGGGATTGGAATTTCTGCCCATGTATCTATAGGGCAGAAGCTCTCCAGCTTCTTTCAGGAATCTGGTCCACCCATTCACGGCTGGAGCATTTCTTCATATTTAGCTTCTGACTAGTCCAGTTTAATCTTGTAGCTTTTTATCTTTTTCTGGGTTCCCATGAGCTGCTGCTATGTTACTGAAGGACTTGCAAAAGGAGCTGCTGGAATTTTTTTTTTCCTTGTTTGCTTCCTGTTGCTACTTTCTCATACAAAGTAGTCATTCTTACTTTGAGAACACAAACCACTCTGTGACTATTTAAAACATCTTTTACAGAAAGAACTAGTTTAATATATTAAAACTCAGAATCTAGAAAAATAACTGACTTAGAAATGTGCAGGAACTGTTAACAATTAGAAGCAGATGATTCTCTAAAAGGGTCTGTAGGACACCTGTTTCCCCCGAAAGACCTTTAACAGTGCGTGACAAACAAAGACCTTTTGCATGAGGCCAAAATCACCAAGAGCTACCTTACATCTTGAGAAGAAAGCAAAACAAGGGGTATATTTTTGTCATAATTCCCTACCATTGCATCAACTAAGATGAAAATAAGCAGATGACTCAAGGAACGGTGCAAGCCCTGTGTTTTAGAGGCCCCTAGCAACCTGGCCTGCAGAAAAACTCCAGTTTTTTATATTAAATCTAATTGTTGATTTAACCCTGAACATACAAGTGAAACAGCTAACAGGTTTTCTGATGTGAAGTTCCTTAATGTACTGTCTGCGAGCAGGGGGTGTTTGGCTTTTTTTAGCTCTAGCAGTTCTTAAACATTCAGGATGGTAATTAAAAATAAAAAATATCAGAAGCCAAGTTAGAAATCGAGGGAAGGTTGCTGTGGGAAGGAAATTCCTTCTCAGCTCCTGAAAGTGATACACTGAGGCACAAAACTGTCACTGATCTGTTCTTCACACTTCATACAAGACGCGTGGAGATAGGAACAAATGCTCTGTATCACAAGTCTTAATTTCCAGCTCCTGCCGTATGCTCCCTTCCATGATCTTCTCCAACTCCACCTTGAAACAATGTGGGTTCCTTGCTTGTACTAATCTATTTGGAAGGTTTCTCAATGACCTCACTCCTCTCCTGGTTAGAAACCTAATTTCCAGTCTGAGCTTATTCATGACCTATTTTTGATCTTGTGCGGCATTATTCTTTAATTAAGTATTTCTTCTTCCACCCTTTCCCGACTCAGAGTCCCAGCTATTGCACATGGTAAGTAACACGTTGGGATGGTTGTTCTATTGCCTCAAGGGCCTGGCTGGTTCAGAGTATCTCTGCTGTTCTATGCACATGAATTGATATATGGACTCAAACAGTAAGTGCCTGTTACTGCTAGCTTTTCTAACCCCCTGAATTTCTGATCCTGAGCTTCTTGTGTTGAGGAAGCATTTAATAGTACTCCTCTCAGTTCTCCTTTTCCAATTCAAGCAATGTCACACTGGATTTCTAAATGGTAACGTTACAGATCTTCAGGTGGTAAGACATAGCCCCAGGATTGTCACCAGCATTCTTAGAAAAGCATCTAAATAACCTCTTGGGCTGCTGTAGAACAAGTGTGGAATAAATCTACCTATACAGCTTTCATTATTCAACTGAACAGTGCTGCAACAAATATGACAGAGCACAAGCAATGACCAAGCTGCAGCTCTGGATCCTGTCGTCTAGTGCCAACACCAAGGACAGAAGAACACAGCAGTCTGTGTGTTGCTAAAAAGTTAACTGCTTACATAGCTTCCTCCCTCCCTCTGGCTTTTCCAAATGCCTTGTCTAAATGCTGAATAGTTTTGAAGAATGTAGGTCTTCTATGGCAAAAAAAGAGGAACCCCTCAGATCCCAATCTTTTTTTGTAGGTAGCTACAATAAGAATGCTACACCAGCCAGAACCACTGTCACTGTTAGCATGTTCAGGGGCGAACATCTGCATCTACAGACCAGTAAAGCAAACAAGGGGCAGATGCTCTGTTTGGCCTAGCTCTTCTTCTCATGACCAGCACTACTCTGCTTTTGGAGAAGGAAAAAACCCTGAATCTGCAGCCACTGATGAGCTTAAGTAGAGCAGCTCTCTTCACATTAGACACCACTAGTTTAAAAAAAAAAAAAAAAAAAAAGCCCAAGCCCCCC
>VFFE01005761.1:115567-146452 GCA_008921705.1 Burhinus oedicnemus
AAAAAAAAAAAAAAAAAAAAGCCCAAGCCTCCCTAACCTACAGGCAAAATATGATTCTGAAGAACAGCCCCTTTCTGATGGCTGGTTTGCTTCTTGCTGCTGTCCCACTGACAGCCTGTAGCAACAGCCGTTCTTCCCTGCTCAGCTGACTGAACAGCGACACAAGACTCCACGTTGAGCTCACCAAGATGGGAGAAGCGGCCCCCAGAGGGGCATCCCATGTGGGGCAACCCAGGGCACAGGTCAAAGTACACAAGTTCTAGTATTCTATTTGCATGTCCTGAGCTGTTCATTTGCTGTACATACAAGCTCAACACTCACAGCCAGTGTTGAGACTAGGGGAAGTGCAAGTGTCTGTGGCTGGAAACCTGGCAGAAAACAGGCAGGGAATCACAGCAGCAGGTGCAGTTGGACACCACCTCAGCAGCGCCTCCTCTGCGGTGGGGGTGGGGGTCTGTTCTTGATGGTTTTGCATTTGGGAATATGTCTCTCAGCTGCTTGGGGAGCAAATCGGCGTCTGCAGTAGGGGCAGGCAATGTAGTCTGGGTTTTCGATGGGAGGCAACGGGGGCAGGTTAGATGCCTTCCCTCCCTTGGAGAGGGCTTGCTGCACCTGGCGTGCCTGGCGCAGGGTCTGGATGAAAACCTCGTGCTTCTGCCTCCAGTTGTTCCTTCTGGGTGGCTTATTCTGCAGAAGGGAAAGGCAGTCAGAGCAACTGGCACCACTGTCATCCTCTATTCTCAATCATGTGCTCCCCATCCAACTCAGGTCACCCGTCCCTGGGCATTCCCTGTTGATGTAAAACCCTCCCTGAGAAGCTAAGTCCTGCAGAGGGGATCAAAAAGACCAGCACTAAGGAGGATTTGAAGGAAATACTGATGGAGACATCAATACTTAGAAAGAGCTTGTGAATAACCAGAAAAGCAAGCAGTAGGACCAAGGAAGAGGAGAGGGTTGCTATAGCTCCTTTGCAGGAAAAAAGCTGCATGTTTCCACTGCCTTTGTTTTAATAGCCTGTGTTTTTCAGTCAGTTCCCTGCAGCCCCTAATGTCACAGAGCTTTACCACAGCAGACCCAGGCTGCATCCTGACTACAGCAAGGAGTGAGCTTTCTCCAGGAGTACACCCTTGAGACATTATAAAGACAAGTCAGTTAGGACCCCTGCCCCTCCATCTATTAGATTTTAAATGGATCTGTTTGGCAAGAACCTTTCAGAGGCAATAGCTGGATTGTAACCCTTAGCCCCATGTACTCGTGAAGGTGCTCACATCTCAGTCAGAATTAGATGTCAAAGTGGAAGGAATGTGAGCAGTAAGTGTGGATTGAGGGAGGCAAAAGGACTGCACATTACCTGAGGCCTCTCTGAGCAATTCCACTGCTGATACTGTTCCAGTTCTGTGCCCCTAGCTCTGGCCCTGCTGGAGTCAAACACTTTCCTCTTGGAGCCTTGGCTCTTGCTGCAGACACTCATGTGCTTCTCAAGCCTGGTGCAGAGAAACTTACGTCCGCAGAAGCTGCACTGTCCGAGCCCCCCCTGCTCCACAGCACTGGCAGCCTGCATGTACAGCACCTGTGCAGATGGGTAGTCACCAGAATCTCGGTCTGAGAGGGCAGAGAGAGAAGAGCTATGTTTTTGGGGCCGCTCTGAACAAGAGGTTAAATGCTCCATGGGTATGCGGTCTCGAATTTTGCTGTTGCTGGCCACCAGCCGCTCCTTCTTGAGTTTCTCCATAGCCAGCACTTGAGGGTGAGTGGTGGTGCCAGGCTTGGGGATAGTGGCCTCTGCAGACTGCACCCTACTGAAGACCCCATCACCTGGCCTGACTGCAACTTTGAAAGCTTTCTCTTCAGGGTGCCTTGCGGCCTTTTGCTCATGGGTCCTCTCCACTTCTCTGTCTCTTCTCTCCTCTGCCTCAACAAGCTCCTTCTCTCTTTGAATCCTCCTAAGCTCTTCCTTTGTTCTCCTCAGCTTCTCTCTGAGGAGGGCCTCTTTCTTTCGAATTTCCTCTTCCAGGTTCTGTCCATCTGCCTCCAACTTTAGGATGTAGGCCAGCTCTCTCCTGTGTAGATGGGAGGCTGCCTGTTTAGGCTCTGCTGACCAAGGAGAGAGCACTGCACCTAGCTGAGCCCTCCCTGCTGGAGGCTTCCCTTTGATCATTGAGCTAGGCCTACTATTTGGAGCTTCCCCCATGTATGGGGAACTTCCAACCTGTGCTCGGTTGACCACTGGAACACTCACACTCTTGTGGTGAAAAATTGGTTTCAGGGGATGTGCACGGTCCACTCCTTCTTTCCGTCTGGCTACTGATTTAGCTGGCAGAGTATTGGTTTGGCTGGTGAGATACTTGCTCTGCAGTCCAGCTGAACAGACACCTCCATGTCTGGAGCTGTGTTCACTCCTTTCTGCAGAAAGGGAATACAAATAGCTTTGGCTCTTTTGGGCATAGAGATCCTTTAAACTTTCCTCTTTGTCAGGTATGAGTTCATGCTGGAAGTTGTTCTTCTGGTGTTCCAGCTGGGAACCGGGAACAAGCTTAGAAGCTGCCACCACAGAATCCACTGATGGAAAAAAAGCCATTCAGTGCCTGAGAAAGAGCCTGAGGTTAGAAGCAGTCATTACAGACTATCTTATCCAAACCTGGACAAATTTTCTCCTAATAGTCTACACCTGGAGGCTACAATGAGAGGCTATAATAAACACTAGCAAAGGTTCTGTAACTTTTCTGGGTTCTGTAATCTTTATGCTCCTTCCATCTGGGGAGCTCACATGCTGCCTCTTCCAGCCCCAATCATTTATGCAGCCAGAAAGAAGATATGCTTTTATTTTGCTTTCTGTCTGAGCCCTGCCTTATCACGGTAGCAGCAGAAATATGCTGTACTGCCAGAGAAATTGTTATACTCCCCCAGGGTGTTTCCCGTAACGTGCCCCTTCAGTTTTGGCATCATAGATCCGCCAGTGTGGCACACAGGTCTGACACGCAGGCTTCTGGCAAAGCTCAGTACAGTCTTCCCGTGGCTCTTCCTACCGTATTCACCGAAGTGTGTCAGGTAGCCAGGCCGCAGGCCGGCCCCGCGGGACGGGCGGCGTTACCTCTGGGACTGCGGCGGGCGCTCCGCCCGGCCTCCTCGGCAAGCTGCGTCGCCTCCCGCTTCGCTCACCGATCTCCCATCGCCCGAGAGATCCGACACCTCCTCCTGCCCTCCACCTCGCCCCGGGGCAGAGCGGAGCCCTGCCCGCCGCTCCCCGCCTGCCGCCGCCCCAGCCGCCGTGGTGACGGCTGTTGCCTGGAGACAGGCACGCGAATGCCAGTTCCTGCGCCGCTCTCGCCGGTGAGCGGCCTCTCGATGGTTTCCCCGCAACGCTTCACTTCCCCTCCGCTCTCCGGAGGACCCCACCTCTATGGCCGGCTAGGGGGGATTGACCGGCGGGCGCGCCGGTATGCATTATTCATGAGGCAGTTAATGAGGGAGCAGCCCCTCCCAGGCTGTTCGCGGGTCCTGGCTCTTTATTGGCCCCAGGGGCGGGCGAGGCCACGCCTCCCGCGCGAGACGCGCAGCGCCGGCGCAGCGGGGTGAGCGGCTGCGGCAGGAGGAGCTGGTGGCGGTCGCCATGGCGGAGGGCGAGGGCTTGGTCTCCGTGGACTACGAGGTGTCCGGCAAGGTGCAGGGCGTTTTCTTCCGCAAGTAC
Source organism: Burhinus oedicnemus (assembly GCA_008921705.1). Lineage (NCBI taxonomy): Eukaryota > Metazoa > Chordata > Aves > Charadriiformes > Burhinidae > Burhinus > Burhinus oedicnemus. The sequence continues at coordinate 119,256 of VFFE01005761.1, forward strand.
ACCCAGGTGCGAGGCGTGGCGTGGCATGGTCCTTCCTGAGGGGTGGCCTGCCTCCCGGGGTGTGCGGTGCCCTCCATCAGCGTTGCCGGGGCTGCGGCGACTCCTGTGGGTGCCTCGGCGGGGCTGAGCCGCGGGGGGGCTGGATGACAGCCACGGCCCAGGCTCCGGCTGCTTCGGGATGGGGGCTGTCCTCTCAGGGCGGTATGATGTAAGCGTGACTGAAAAGTGCGTTTCAGCCCCAGTTTTTTGTGTGAAAGAATATAACGAGTAGTCGGGTGAGTCCCCTGCTGCTTTTCCTGCTGCCCGAGCTGTAGGAACTTCCTTGGAGGTCTGTGTCTTACCTGTAAAATCGACTCCTGTATGTGAGTGTCATTCCGTAGCTCTCTTACAGTTCAGTGTCCTGGTTTGAGGTAAAACAGAACCAATTTTCTGTTCACTAATTTTACTTTTTAGCTAGGCCTCTTCTAACTACTGACATTAACAGCATGTTGTGCAGAAACTGTTGGCTCTCAGAGTGATGAGACCCATGTTTACAGTTGATGCCAAGGAATGGGATGCAGAGAGGCTCTTGCTTATGCTTATTGCTGTAACAACCAGGGGCAGCCAACTGTGTTATTTGGCCCATTGGAGGGTCGGAAGCAGAAAAGCGTAGAGGGGTCACACCTGTGGGGAGGAGCAGACAGGACAGGTGACCCAAAACTGACCAACAAGGGTATTCCATCCCATCTGCCTCATGCTCAGTATAAAAGCTGAGGGATCAAAGGGTCAGCGCTCTTTCTTCAATGGCCGGCATCTCAGGAGGACTCTGTCTGTTCGTCTCCCTTTGATCCCGATTGTGAATCCAGGCCTGGAATCCAGTTCCCGTCCGTCACTGAGTCCAGTCTGGGACTTCACCAGTGCCTGCTGGTGACGTGATCGTCATCCTGGGAGCTTGATACGGTTTTGTATATATTTCATTATTTTCTTTTTATTTTATTACTAATATTTCATTAAAGTAGTTCCTTCTAAACTCACAAGTCTCTTTCTCTCTCTCCCTCCTCTCCTTGGAGAGAGAGGTGGGGGAGAGCATCTGTCATTTGCCTCAGTGGCCAATCCAGCCCGAACCACAACATTTGGATTAATCTCATTTTGCTCTGCGTTGTCTTCTCAGGGGGAGGCCAAGAGGCTGGGACTCGTTGGTTGGGTCCAAAACACTAGCCACGGCACCGTGCAAGGACAGATTCAGGGTCCGACTGCCAGGGTACGGGAGCTGCAGGAATGGCTGAGGAAGATAGGAAGTCCCCAGTCCCGTATCAGCCGGGCCGAGTTCAGCAATGAGAAGGAGATTGCGGCGCTGGAGCACAAGGACTTCCAGATTTTGAAATAACTTCATCCCAGGAAGGAGCAAAACCTGGAGCGTGAGCTGCTCTTTCCCCCTGTTCCTTCTGTCAGCCGGTATCCAGCTCTAGAGAACTCTCAGAAACGATGTATTTTTTGTTGCTGAACTTTATTTCCTCCTCCTCCCCGCCCCCTCCGCCTTTAGAATAAAAGTGCTTGGAGCTTCTTGTGTGGAGTGGATCTGTCATAGGGGGGGCGGGGGGGGTTGAGTGGATGGCGGCCTGGGCCGGGGGGGACTACGATTCCCAGCAGGCCGGCGGGCGCTAGGCCTGCTGGGAGTCGTAGTCCCCCCCGGCCGCCTCCGCGCATGCGCCCTGCGCTCCCTGCCCGGGCCGTCGCTCGCTCGTTAACCTGCTGAGGAGACGCGTGCGGGCCCGGTAGCCCGCCACGGTTGGTCTCGCGCCGCGGCCGTTGTGGCGTCCGCCCCGGCGGGTACTGAGGGGGGGGGCGCCTCCGGACGCTGCGTTTTTGTGAGGAGTTTGAGGTAAAAACGAGAGGAAAGCAGCTCTGCCTGCTTCTCGGTGCTACCTTCTGTATGTTTTTGGTGCAAATGGAAGCAGAAGCTTTTTGCTTGCGGGTCCTTTGAGCTTAGCCTTATTGTGGTTTAGGTATGTTAAGTTTGAGAGTTGCGTATGTTGTTAGTAAGAAGCACAGACTCATGTTCTGGCCATTAAGCCTGAAGGTACCAACAATGTGTAGTCAAAGCCTGAGCAGGAAAGTAATCACAGAAAAGGTCTCTGAATACCAGGAAAAGTATATTTATAAATGCAATATATGGACATTTTTTCAGGCCTTTAATTTGTATTTCTTCTCTTCTTTTTTTTTTTTTCTCCACCCAGGGAGCTGTTTTAAGGAAGATGGAGGAGTGAGCTCCCTGCAGTTTCTTGAGTTTCTCATCTGTCTGATTTTGACATGATCAAATGTTTGGTGGAAGATGTGCGAGCCAGGCTGCGTTCTGGAGTGACTGTCAACTCAGTGGGGCAGTGTGTTGAGGAGCTTGTCCTGAATAGCATCGATGCCAAAGCAACATGTGTAGCTATCAGGGTGGATTTGGAAGCTTTTAAGATCCAGGTGGTGGACAATGGCTCCGGGATGGGAAGAGAGGACTTAAATGCGATGGGAAAGCGGTACTTCACCAGCAAGTGCAGCTCAGTGGGAGACCTGGAGAACCTGACGTTCTATGGCTTTAGAGGGGAAGCTGTAGCAAGCATAGCCAACATGGCCAGCGTAGTGGAAGTTTCATCTAAGACCAGCAGGACAGCAAACACATTTGTGAAACTATTTCACAATGGACAAGCATTGGAAGTCTGCGAAGCTGAATTGAGCAGACCAAGTGGCGGAACTACAGTCACTGTGTGTAATCTGTTCCATCAGTTACCAGTGAGGAGAAAGTGTATGGATCCTGTGTTGGAATTTGAGAGAGTGAGACAGAAAGTAGAGGCTATTTCGCTGATGCATCCCTCTGTTTCACTTTCTTTAAGGAATGACGCTTCTTGTTCTATGGTGCTTCAGCTCCCTAAGACAAGAGATGTATACTCTCGGTTTTGTCAAATTTATGGACTGGGCAGATCCCAGAAGTTACGAGAAATAAATCATAAGTCTCGGGGATTTGAGCTAAGTGGTTATATCAGTACCGAAGGACATTACAACAAGAATATGCAGTTCTTGTATGTGAATAGGAGGCTTGTTTTAAAGACGAGACTACATAAACTAATTGATTTTTTATTAAGAAAAGAAAGTGTCATTTGCAAGGCAAAAAGTGGCCCTGCGAGCAGGCAGGCTAATTCAAGTCCTGGTCGCCATCGTTGTGGCCCAGAGTTGTATGGGATCTTTATTCTCAATGTGACCTGTGCGTACAGTGACTATGATGTGTGTCTGGAACCTGCAAAAACTCTAATCGAGTTCCAGAACTGGGATGTTCTTCTAACTTGCATAGAGGAAGGAGTGAAAATATTTTTGAAACGAGAACATTTATTTATTGAACCATGTAGTGAGGACATCAGAGAATTTAATGAAGATAATGACTTTTGTTTGTATAACGCTCCAGTTCCAAAGCCCTCACTCCCTGATGAGAAGAGCATCCAAGACAGTTTTAAGAAAGCATGTGATGAAATTGTGGATTCCTATGAAATGTGTAACTTGCAATCAAAAGATGTCAAAAGGAATTCTGTGACTGGAAAAAAACCTTCAAATCTTATAGAGTCAAATAAAAATCTACAGGAAACTGAAATCGCCCCAAATCAGAAGATTGCTGAACCATCTGATCCATGTAGAAACAACAAAGTGGAGATTTCACTGCCCAGCAAAGATGATACAGCTTCTGATTTCATTATATCAAATATCTCAGAGCAGGAGCCAAAGGACAGCAACAGTTTCCAAAACACATCTGATACTCATCTGAAACCTTCAGAAAATCTTCGTTCCTCTTTTAGTGGAGGGGTCAGATCAGAAACAAGAAAAACAGACAGTTGTGGAGACCTGCAGCATTGTGCGGAGAATTACATAAAAGGTGTGGGAAGCCAGCAAGGCAAAGTAGTACAGAAAAGCAATACGGTCCATATATTAAATAATGATGTTATTCAGTCACTGCCTGAGAGAGAAGACCCTACTGAAACAGCAATGGGACCTGAAACTATCTCTGGAAGTTCATTGATGAGACACTGTAATGCAAGAAGAGGAGACAGGGAAACAGCTGAAGTGATAGATGATTCTGGAAGAAGGGCTGTTAGTTCAGTACCGTTAAAATTGTGCTCTACAGGCCTCATAACACGTGTTATGCAAAATGAGCCCCCACATGAATGTGAACAAACAGAAACCAATCTTACATTAAACATGCACTGTAGACCTGGCCCTGTCAGTGCCAAGGGTATTTTTGGCCACAAAGTGAATTTTCCAATTCAGTCTTTAGATTCTAAGGTTATTTCCAGCAACACAAATAAAGAATATACACCTCCTTACACCAGAGAAGTCTACATGGCTGATGGTAATGAGTGGTTAGAGAACAAAACTTTGTCAGATCAGGTGAGCGAGGGGATAGCTATGCCTATTGCCACCAGTAAAAGACATCATGAGGCATCGAATGTTACAGAATTGCCACTGGCGACTTCTTCAGGTATTCCTCACAATAAAGTTATAAAAAGCACTAGAAGACAAATAGCTGTGCAAGGATTTCAGCCCTCTAACAAGCTGAGCTTGTCCACACAGCTGGGTTCGTTAGAGAAGTTCAGGAGATATTATGGGAGAGTCAAGTGTACGCTACCAACACCGTTGTCAGAGCGGAGTGAATTTGGTCTCCCAGTTTTTAATTCACAACCTAATTGTGACTTTTCAAAGAATGAGAATGACAACCACGGTAGCTTGAGCACTTGTGAAACTCCAGCTTTGGAAGATACAGATTCTAATAATAGTAGCCAAGTTTTCGTCTCTTTGGAAGAGACTTTATTCTGCAGTGGAGAAACTTCACAGGACAAACGAGCCCTTTGTCAGAGTCCTTTGACGTTGTCTGATTACTCTCAGGTTAATAAAAAAAATACAAGTTGTAAAAGATCTCCAGGATCATTATCATCCAAACTGTCCAGAATGAAAAGTGACCACAAAGAAGTAGAACAACTTGGTGAACAATTCCAAACAGATTCAAGTAGAAACGATGACTACTCTTTTGATCTTGAATCTTCAGATAATGATTTTTTGTACAATGCTTGTCAAACATATAAATCCTCAGTGGAAAAAATGAGGGAAAGTAATTACAGCATTTCTCAGGGGGATGCATGCTGGCAATCAGACAGTATGAGAGCAGAGTCCATGAAAAGTACTGCCAGCCCATCACCACTCAGCAGCATAGAAGGGGAGTACACAGTTTCTTCAAGCAGCGTTTTATCATTACCTGCTAAAAAAGATTGCACTAACATCATCTGTAAAGATAAAAGTGCGTTAGATGAATCCTCAGAACAAAATTTGAAAGATACTGAGGTTCCTGCTATGACCTTCCCAAGTAACTTGGAATTCTCTGCAGATAGCACAAGCACAAGCAATCCCAGGAATGATCTGTGGTGTTCTGACTGGATGCAAGATTTTGATGTTTCATCGGGTAAGACAATATACATCAATAAAGCAACTGGACTGAGCACCTATGGCACTCCTACTGAGGGATTTCAAGCTGCCTGCATTCAAGATATAACAACAATGGCTGTGAATGTTGTCTCAAAGAATGGTAAGAGGAGTGGTGTACAAATGGTCGTTGTACAAATGGGATGAGGAAAACTGTTCTGCTAGGTGCATAAAAAGTCTTGCTGACAGCACCTGACAGTTCATACTGAAATATCCACTGCCTTACATGTAATAGCTATATGGAAATCAGGGAAGTGTTGGAGACTATGGAGACAGCAAAACATTAACATTCAAGATATTAAAAGATTTTTTTTTTTTTTAAAAGGCAGTAAAAAGAAACGCTGATACCTTGTCAATGAATAGGCAGCTGCCTGGGCATCATGACGTTTACTGTGATCACAGTTATATATAATATTGTTGTCATATAAAGAGGGACAAAATTTAAAGTAAGTGTACTGGAGAATTTTTGTGGTTTTTAACATTTTGTCCTAACTGTATACAAAATTTAAAACAACCCTTGAAAAATGAACATAAATCTACTCTTCATTGAGAATGTGTAGTTTCCGCAGATTTTGAAAGGCTGTTCCCTCACACTTAGCTTTGTAGGAGATGTACAGCATTGTTGGTGGTCTGATGATGGAACTTTTCCAGGGGTGACAGGACACTACCTTGTATTGGTTTGTCAGTGGCGTGGTGTTCATGAGTCTTCATTGATCTATCTGTTGCGTTTGGCTTTCTGTGTCCTCCTGATCTGGCTCGGCAGAAGAGTGTCTTTGGTAATTTTCCTTTCCATGGATTTATCTTTGGTCAAAGTTGTTCCTTGGTCTGTCTATAGGCAGATTTTATGAGCGAAGATGCAGTCATTTGTCATGTTGACCATATTTTCTGCTGTATAATTTGTTTTGAAAAAGTAGTTTGGACTTCTTTCTAGATAGTTCTCCTGTGAAATGATTGTCTAATCAATCATGATACCCTCTGGCTTGTTCCATTTACTTCCTTCTTTATCACCAGTCATAGAAACACTGGTGCAATAGGTGTTTCGGTTGTTAAGCTATTCCCTTTTAAGTATAATGACTGACGACAATAATTCTTAATATCTATTGTGTTCCACTGAAGTAAATTTGTTACAAGGAGAAGAACATCTCTGTTTTTATTAGGTAAAATTACTTGCAAGCACAAATGTACACTGCTTGACTAACACTTTTAATTTCTGTGGTTTACCAATTTTGGTTGCCCACAGTGCTGTTTAGTAGCCAGCCAAAGCACTGAGATGTGGAGCTTGACATTCTATCCAAAATGTTTGGGTAGCGCATTCACATTTATGAAGAGAATACTTCACGTACCCTTATGCTTTCAGATTATGTATAGTCTGTAGTCTTTGAAGATGTATATTGTGTTGCATCTTTTTACCTCCAATGGCATTGTTCTTTCTTAGCCTCATTGTTGGTGTTACTCGCCATCCTATGAATGGTGCCACTCTTTCTTAACATTGTCAATGGTGTTATTCTTTGGCGAGATGTCTACTGCAGCTTTTTTTCTTTTCTTAGGTTGAAGGTCAGACCTCCCAAACCTTGATACAGTGTTTGGAGTCTGGCTAGACCCTGTAGATCTTAGATTTTCAAAGTTCGACAAACATGTTCTTCACACATTTTTCGAGCAAAGGATATTAATTCTCTTTAGTCATAGGAATAAGCATAACTGTGTCCTAACACAGCATTTGTGTCTCTTGATGTTAAACAGCATTTTGGTTTAACCTGCTGTTAAGACCCAGGAGTGGAATAATTTCATGACTTGCTATGTATGCTTTCATTTTGCTTTTTAGAGTAGTGTCAGTAACCCCATGGTGTTGACTTAGAATTTCATAATCCCATGATTTATTAAGAACAGCATCTCATACACAAATTTAGGGAAATGACACTGGTTGGTGGCAGGTGGAAGGAGGTAAGAATAATCTGTATCCTCTTGTCTATGACAGCAGTGGCCATCTGCTGTTTTTTCCAGTCACATGCCATATGCACAACAGAAATGCTAGATTTTGTAGGTTAGACTCGGGCATCTTTGTACTGATTAAGCTGATTGCTACAGGAAAATTTATCAAGCTTCAATTCACCCATCGGATGCCTCTCTGAATAATATAATGCTGTGCATTTGTAGTAGGTTGACATCCCAGTTCAGCTTAGTCTTCCTTGTTATGCCAGCTATGTTTGCATTTTTTGTTACTTTTATTACGTTATTGACTGATATGTCATTGCACTGATATATTTTAATGATCTAATTGAGGCAACTGAAAATGAATACTCAAGTATGGTAATTGCATGCAGTTTGCATGTATAAAGTAGATACCTTATTACCCTCAGCACCTTTTCTGATGTTGCCTGTCAGAAAAATCATATTAATAATATCTCTGCCAGCTCTGAATTCTCACTGGCCTTTGGGCAAGAAAATCCTAGCTTTATGAAAAATGTATGTCCTGAACAAGGATTTTCCCTGCAGCAAGAAGCAGGGAAATTAAGTTTTGTTTATGATTCTATATATAAAATACTGGACTTATGTTCACATAGATGATAGATGCTTCTGTGAACTTGAGGGATAATATCTTTTAATGATACTAGCTATAAAAGTTCTGTCAAAGCCTGAATTAGGTGGCATTCTTCAACTTGCCACAGATTACCAGGAACCACATCAGGCCATCTTGTTCTCTATTCTGGGACAACGGGATGCAGAGTTACTCTCCCGTGCTGGGCTGCCAGTTTGGATTCTTGAAAGGATTCTCAGCCCTCAGGGTAGGACTGTCATTGGTCCTTACTGGAATGGAGGAACAGTCAGGAGTCTAGGGGCTGGCCTTGGATCTCATAGAGCCTTTTCATACTGAGCTTATCAGCATGCAGCCGGTTTTCTTTGGCGTTATCACTCGGCCACTTTTCCTGAATGCACACCCTTAATTTCTTAGTAGAAAGGAACTTTATTAATTCATTATTATTTCAAAAAGAATAGAAGTCTGAATTGTACCAAAGGAAGGGTGAAATGTTTACCACTATGCTGGAAATCTGAGCCACTTTTCTTAATAATCTTGATAACAGTGGTGCTTTGTAATATCATTAAATAATTTCTGGGTGGGTAGGAACATGTTGTTAGGCTTACTCCGGTATCTCATGTGGTCTCACTGACTTGTAGTTTTCAGTTTTACAAGTTCCTGATAATTGTATTAAGTATTGATAGGAGTGGTGATAGACTCACAGTTTTGCCACACCCTAACAGAGGGAAGTCAAAAGTGTTTTGATATCTGACAGACTTTACTATATGTCTCCTCTTTCCTTTGGGGATAACACTTCTGGTTGCACTAATTGTGGAAATAATTCTTATGTGATTAACGCAGCAGCCAATTTTTAAGAAGGACAGTCTTGCAGAAGCCGCGGTAATATTTTAAAATAATATATTTCCTGATGCAAGTATGTCTGATAATTATTAGTTTTTTACATATATGCTGTTATTTCTCAATGTTAGATTACAAAATCTGCAAGACACTCTAACTTGTACAGGGCTAAGCACATGCTCATTTATGAGAATATAATAATTGTATTACTTTTTGTAATTTTGCATGCTGTTGAATCTGCAGCATTAAATTTATATTGTGTTTAGGGATTCAGTTCAGGTGCCATCCCTTTAGAAGTGAGATTGTGCTACCCTTCCTTCCTAGACCTCGAAAAGAGAAGACTCTAGCAAGCCAGGATCTGAGAGGTAGGGCCAGCTTTCCAGCACACAGTGTTCTGTGGTAAAAAAATAAAAGAATTCTCCCAGGTGTCCCAACAGGAACCCAGAATTACTCAAGGTCTGTTAACAATGGGACCGTGTGAGTCATCTCATATCTAGAACTGGAAAAAAAAAATTTTTAGAGTTGAAGGCAGGTTAGGGGATACTTATTTACAGGATGAAATACCCAGCTCTTTGTTGAATTATGTCAGTAGTTTAAAGAATAATTACCTACTCCCTTTGTACTTGTTCCAACATTGGAATGTGAAAAATAGTTTCAATCCTCACAATTTTTTTTGCGGTGGAAAGGGTGAAATCATCTTTCTGGTATGTGGCTTTGTCCAGAGGGAGTGGGTAGCTAAACAGGTCTTTCTTTCCCTCCTTCTCCCCCTCCACCCCCCATTTCCAGGGCCTGATGAATTATGCTGCAGCATGTTTAGGAGTCAGAAAGCTGCACAGTGTCCTTCTTTGTTAAAGAAGACAATCAAAAAGCCCACTCTCATGTTCCATTATTTATTTTTACATTATCTCCTTTTTCTGATGGAAAAAAATAAAATAATACTTGTGTGAGGTAAAAGTACCCAATGGCCCTTCTGTTGATGGATGGTGGTAGTCCCTGTATTATCTACGTATTCTTTCCTAGATGCTGAAGGAGAGTCTCTCCAGTCGTTGCTTTCAGAATGGGATAATCCTGTTTTTGTTCCCTGCCCAGAGGTAAGTATTATCTCACATCTCATGCTGAAACAGGAGTCAGTTTAGCCTTCTGTTATTTTCCGACATGGGGACTAAGATTGCAAATATAGTAACCATTGCATATAAGTTACTCAGCGATAGATTAGACTGTAGATCTGGATGTTAATGTGTTTTTATAGACTGTTTATATGTAAGTAATTGTTATGGATTTATTCAAAGTGAGAGAAGCAGGTATCAGGCTAATCTTTTGCCTTATATCATTTCAAAAGCAAAGCATTATTGTAAGCTGTCTTTCCCTCTACAGAGGGAATTCTTAAAATTAAAAGTTAAAGGATGGCAAAATTGAGTACAGTGACTGTCCTCCTTCTGGACAGAGTTAAAATAACCCAGCTTTCTTCTCTGGGATGCAATGGGTCTTAAAAGTTTATTTTACTATACTTGTTTTTATAGTGTGGCAGGATTATAGCATGTGAGAAGGAAACAATGTTGGAGCTTTTAGAAAAACTTCCTTTGTTGTCATGAGGTAGTATTATCTTTAATCATCATGTTGTGTGTGTGTAAACATATGTATGTAACCATTTCCACCTGCAAACAATAGGGATGGAGTAGCAAACCACGTGCTGGTGAGTTCTGAAAAGGAACAGTTCTGTTCAGTTGTTGCTGTGACGTGTACTCTGACTCATTTCAGGGTAATACATGTTTTGTAATGCAATCCATTGAGAGCTCACATAGGCTGATAATTAACTTCAGGTTTTCTGATCAGTACTTGAAATCAGCTGAATGTATTGAAGTTAGCAGGTAATATCCAGATGGGAAACTATATGGGGATGGAAGCAGAGGGATTGCTGTATAGTATCTTTAGCTAGTGCTGTTCTTGTGTAAAAAGCTTGGTTTGTCAAAATACAGAGTTCTTTCCAGTTTTTCTTAAAGCTGGTTTGTTGGGGGTATTTTGTGTGTTTGGGGTTTTTTTGCCATATGCTTTATTGCCTACTTTATCTGTAATTCTGTTTTTACAGATCGCTGTTGATGTGACCAGCAGTCAGGCTGACAATCTGGCTGTGAAAATTCACAATATCTTGTATCCTTATCGTTTCACCAAAGACATGGTTCATTCAATGCAGGTACAATATGATATATTACTAGTTTTCACCCCCAAATTCCCACACAGCAGATGGGATCTGTTGATGTTTCTGCCTGGTGGGAAAGAGGTATCCAGGGAAATAGCTCATATCCCTAATTTTCACAAGCACAAACAGAATTCTTGGTTGCTGTGTGATACCAGCAGACACATATGTTATGCCAGATCTTAGTATCATCTCATGGTTAGTCAGCTATCTGCAACTGACCGTAAAATTCCTTGACTGTGTGGTTAAATCAAATCAAGAGGCAGCCCTGTTACTGCTGCTTAGAAACACTATTAACTCAATATTTCAGTGGGCAGATTTTTTTTATTTTAGGCATTTGCTTAGTTTGTATTCCTCTGAAATCTGTGTCGTGTATATTCCATTTTTATTGACCTTAGAAGTTTAGTTCTTCAGCAGAGTGGTTTCAAAAGCAAATCCTAGATTTCATGAAAAAGACTTGAAATTTCACTTTAAGGTTTATGTCTGCCCTGAAAAGTGATTCTTAAAAATGGCATCATAACATCAAGTTTAACTGTTTTAGTGCTTCTTTACCAAATGCTTTGAATGTTAGCTTAAAAGCTAATATAAATGTATGGCTTCAACTTACATTCTTTGATGGTTTTCCTGGCTAGAAATGCCAAAGTGGATTCTCTCCCTCTCTTGCATCCCAGTGACAAAAGGCTTACAGGCCCAGTTAGCATTTTTCTCATGCAGTCAGGTTGCTGACTTTGAGATTGCAGGTTCTAACTGTGTGGGGCATGGTAACATTGATCTCCAGGGTGGACAAGGATCCAAATGATTCCCTTGCTTACATTGTGTGTGCAAGAATAACAGGCATAAAGTAAGTTACTACAATGAACAGATTGTTTCAAAAAGATAGGAGAGGGAAGCTGGAAAATGGAAGGTACCATTTTTCTGTTCACTCATAATAAGGACTGTTCTTTAAAACTTACTCAGTGGTTCTGTGATTAACTTTACCTGCATAATGTTTTCCTTTGTATGTTTTTAAGAAGGTAAAGTTAGAAGAAATCACCACATCCCATCTCTGAAGAAGCTAAATACTGCCTTCAGTATGCTATAGCAATTTTGAGAATCTCTGTAGAAAAGACCAAAAGCACAAAATATTGCATCATGCCACAGGGAAAGAATAAAAAGAATCATTAATGTCTTGCATCCTTGCAAAGAAATAGGATCATCTATTCATTTTTACCCAGGAGGTGAACAACGCACATGTTGCGAGACAGAGAATTCAAAGTGAGGTCTAGCTATGTGACTTCAGGAGAAATTCCTCCCTAACACCACATCTGTTAATTTAAATCTAACAGTAAGATACTGAAAGCATTGTGCATCCCTGCTCAGTATTCCCTGTAGCTCTGGTTGATTTCTGATGCTTGAGGGGAAGGTGGAATGAAGTCACACGGGCAAATTCTACATCAGAAAATGAGAGAAAAAAGTGCTTCCTGGCTCCTACAGATGATCAGCACAAGTCCTTAAACACAGAGCAGGTTAAAAAAGGTTGTTTACATTTGCTTTTGGTGATATCAGCAAATCAAATACTTGGAGTTGCTGTGCAGAGTTTTAATTCCCAATTCAAGGAGGCTTCTACACAAGCATTTAATCCATTCTGTAAATTTCCAGCTCCACCTTAGAACAATTAGAGCTCTTGCCCTTATGACTCTCTGAAAAAATTGATCCAGAATTATTTTCTTGGATATTTTGAAACTTTCTCTTAGTTCCAGAGTAAACTGTTTCATGACCGATTTATGGTCATTCGACCTTCTGCCAGCATTGTCTTTTAGCTTAAATAATTGCTGCCTTTTCCATATTTGGCCCCCCACTGTATTTATAAGAATAATTACATACCTTCTCACTCTCAGTTTTGCTAGGCCAAATTCTTTAAGCCTTTGGGATTAAAAAATATGTGGTTTCTACTCCCCTAATCATCCTACTAGCTATTTGTTGTGCTTGATCCATTTTGATTGTCATCTTCTTTTGTTTACCTTAATTTAAAAAATAATTTTACAACTGGGTAATGATTTTTCTTGGTATCTTACAGGTTCTTCAGCAAGTGGACAATAAATTTATCGCTTGCTTAATCAACACTAGGAATGAAATGGATAAAAAGGCAGGTAAGAGTGGTTATTAACATGAAGTTGAGGTGGCTGTTAACTGTGAAGTGCAGTTAGACTGCAGATGGAACACTGTCCTGTTTGTATTATCTTCTTGCCTTGGGATGATATTGGGAGTAGAGGAAAATGTTAGTCTTCACTTGAAATTTCCTGGATCTTCTTTATCTTTATTTTGGATGTTGTTGAATGTTCCTACTGCTTTCAGATTAGTGTTATAAAAATAGATTGTACTCAAATTACTAACATCTTTCAGACTCTGTTCACAGTGTCTGGACATATTCATTGTTGAAGCTTGCTGAAGCTGTACAAAAAAGGCATTCAAAACCAGTAGTTTTCGTAACATTTTTAAAGACTCTATTAAACAGAACAGTTTGTGAGTGACCTCAGCTCTCATTCTGAAGTTAGATGAAGATGTCAATAGGCCAGAGTTTCTGACTCAATCTAATTACCTTAATTTAAATGCCAATTTGGATCACTAAATTTCTGTTCTGTAGTGACTTTATGTTCTGCCAACACAGCCGCCTCCTCACTTTATTTCTGTAAAACTGGCTGATAGTTATCTTCTAAATGTGGCCTCTAGGGAGTGGTCATTCTTCCCAACCTGTGCAGTTGTCTGGTACAAAGTTGCCTATTTCTCATCTTTTGTGGTACATTTTTAGATGGAAACCTCTTGATTTTGGTGGACCAACATGCAGCTCATGAACGGATCCGTTTGGAACAGCTTATTGCAGGTGAGGATGCAGATAGTCTTAGGAAGAAAGATAATCGGTACACAGAAAAGTACAAATGAGCTGTCTGAAAGAGAAAGCTTGCTAAGTAACTTATTGTAACAATGAATCTGGGATGTATGGAACCAATAGGATATTCATTTCTCATCTTTACCCTGATCCCCAGGAGAGTGGAGACATTCAGTATCTGTAGTAGTCATAGTATTGGCAGCTGAAAATTGTTACAGGGTTTCCAAAAATAGAAGATACACTCCCTACCCACAGAACTATCAAACTAAAATAGTCCTGACATAATGAAAGAGCAGGAAGACTGATAGGAAAAACAATGAAGAGGAAATAGAACAACATCAATAAGGTTATGTGGTTATGCTGTGAAGAATAAGACATGGGATGCAGAGTAAAGAGCATAGTTCATTTGGTTCCTTTTTAGCTGAATACTGTGCTTAAAGCCTAAAATTTCCACAATCTGAAACTGTTTGCAAAGGGATAATGGTCTCCTCTGTAAGCTCATTAGCCATTGGTTTCAGTGTTAAAAAGCACAATAGCCATCCATCAAGTACTTAAAAATCATTGACCTTCTCTTTCATCAATAAATACTGCGCAGTTCCTGCAGAGAGAGTTCCAGGAACTCTGCTCCTTTTGGTCAGGTACTGAAAAAAGTTAAAGACCAAAGGGAGAAATGCTTAATGAATAGTATTTCAATGCCATTTGTATCAGACTTTCTGTGGAAAAATTGCTCTCTGAGTTGGACTAAATATATCAGTAGTTTTTTTTGCTATTTAGGGTGACTCTTTTTTGGAACTGATGGGAAAAAAACAAAGTGGCATTAACCAACCCTTCCCCAGAGACTAGATGTCTGGTTTGTGACATTCCCAGTGCTCCACAAGTTTCAGGAGAAGGCATTCTGTGGTCACTTTTTAATCCAAACAGAGGATTACATGCCAAACCATAGGGTCATTAAGGGTAATGCCTGCGTAAATATTCTAAGAGAGGATACTTCTAAACAATTCATTCACAGATTCCTATGAGAAGGAAGCTGCAGCATGTGGCAAGAAGAAATTACTGTCCTCCTCCATCTCTCCCCCTTTGGAGATTGAAGTTACAGAAGAACAAAGAAGATTTCTACGGTTAGTAATGGCCAATAGCTCTAAACTTCTGTGGATGGCTCTGTTGACCAGGAACATCTCTATATATTGCTAGGTTACCATGAAGCTCAGGAAAGAAGCTATTGATTCTTTCCTGAGCCGAGACCAATTGGCTATATCTGTGCTGAGGAAAATAGGCGTGCTTCTCAGGCACGTTGTTACAACATCTCAAGACAAAACCCTGTGGTGTGCCATCTCTGTGCCTCTGCAATGTGCTCTGGTTTCTCTGGGAAAGTAAACTTTCATGTGTGGGCCAGGAGAATGCCAAAGCAGTCTCCAACAAATCCTACTGCCTGGGGCTCACGACTTGGGATTGCACGCTGGACTGCAGTGCCCATAGTGTCGATCTAGTTACTGAATTAACAGGCACTGTTTGAGAAGAGCAGGATGGGGTATGGAAAGTTTGTATTGTGAATCCTTCAAAAATGCATTCCTTAATCCTAGGTGCCTGCCAAGAGGAACTAATGAACACTGTTTCCCAAATGTTTCAGAATGGTGGTCTAGCTACTATTAGGATACTTAACTTTTGTACTGCAAGAGTTTAGATACAGATTTGTTGTTGGACTATTGCAGACCTGCTGGACACCCATCAAGCTTTTTTTCCCCAAAATCCCTGTCTGTCACCTGCCACATGCATTTGTGGTTTTTTTTCCCTGCGTTGTTCTTCATTTTCAGGTGAAGTTGTATCTTAACATTCACAGGACTACCTTATTATTCTCAAACTGCTCTTTTTTGTGATGCCTTTGGCAAACTCAACACCTTTTAAATCACTCCTTGTTAAGATGGTTGCCTGTTACAGGGATACACTTGTTTGGTGTAAAGCCCTTTTTGGGTGTATTCCAATCATAACAGTATCACTGCTGTATCCGTTTGGTAACTCTTTTGTGTGAATGGCCAGAAATTCCAGAGGAAAGTGTAAAGCACTATTATGTTCCACCTGCCTTAGGGAAAAATGTGGGAATGTAACCATTGCTGTTCATATAGTTCAGTAATATTTGGATGCCTTTGTTGTTCCCATCTCTTAATGAAGTTATTGCTAACATCACAATATCTGTAATGCCTCTTGTTCAACCTTGAATTATTTTTGCACTCATCTTTGAATGTCATCCATTTCTGATATATCTACTTTTGAGACTGGATCGCCAAAATTGAATACAAGATACCAAGTGAGGGTATCCCATTGATTTGTACAATAGCTTTGCATTTGTGCACATATTTTCTGTCTATTATATCCATACCTGATATTTTGTCTGCTTTTTTGGCTACTGCTGCTTGCATAAACTGTTTATTGAATGACAATTCCTGACAATGAAACACAGAGTTGTGGGGTATTTTTAAATTTTTGCTATTTGTGTAGAAGCCAACAAAATGTACAACTAGATGAAATTTTTCCTGATAATTTGCATTTATTTGTGTTCGGGAGCAGTGAATTCAGTTTTTCTGTCCAGTTTTCATTATACCTTTTTCATTCATCCTACTGATTTCATTCATCATTTTTCTACTTGTTTTATGTTCTGATTGAGTTCAATGTTGTCTTTAGTCTCAGCTATCGTAAATAATTTTATGTTTTCTACATCATAGCCTGCTTGACCATGCCCCTTCTTTTCCACATCATTAGTAAACAGTTACGAAGATACAGGTTAGGACTCATGTCGTGTTGAATACTGACCAACTGTTGCCAGCATACCTTTTTTCCGTAGTCTTTAAATCATGAGAAATGTTACTTCTCTATCCATGACAACTTTTTGCATTTGCATTTCTAGCCACTTTTAAGAGACAGTGTCAAAGGCTTTTTGAAAGACCAAATAAATTCTGTGAGCTACTTTCCTTCATCAGCTAAATCACAAACATACTACAAAAATCAGTAAGATAAAGTAAATCAGAAAGGTGTGGTTTTCTTTTAAGGACACTCATTAAATTATTCAGCACAGTGAGATGCCAGTTGTGATTTTCAGTTATCACTTAAGATAATTGATTCAAGAAGCTTACTGGTGCTGGCATATACTGGTGCTTTTATTGTGTTGCTCTTTAATTTATCAGTATTTATTGGCAGCTCATCTCTTTAAAATCACTCTGTGAGACTATCCTTACTAAAAAGTTACAAATAAAAAGTACTGTGAAAATCTAAATTCTGTTGTTATTGTTGCTGGCAGAGTATGACTGTATTCTGTGGTAAAGTTTGATGTAATGAAATAAATTCCTAAAAGGGCTTCCCTAAAAGCCCTTTCTCTTCAACTATGCTTGCTATTTAATAGTTCAGCTGGACCTCTGGTTCACCTGCAGCTTTGATTCTGTTATTTGTCTATTAAGCATTGTTCCGTTGACTCTCTTGAACTTCCTTCCCCCCGCTTCCCCTTAAAAAAAAAAAAAAAAAGGCCTGATTGACTTCAATAGCTGCTTGGATTCTGTCATTTCACCACAATGGGCTTTTTCTGTCTTTCTCTGCTCTTGCTGAAGGCTATACACGTCTTCTTTTTTTGGGCAGAATTACACAGGTCATCTCTATATGGAGGCTAATAATTGTACTGTTCTTATGACTGATTTTAGTAAGTTTAGATTACCTTCTTTTTTGTTCAAAGAATCTCTTGTCTAAAATGGACCTTCACCACCTTTGTTTTAAGTGAATATTCCCTGAGGTAATAAAATAAACTATATATTGTTACAGTTGTTTTAATTTTGAAGACAAGTTCTCATCTGACTGTGAAATCCCGTTTTTGTGTCGATTTTTCCATCTACAGGGTGACATATGTCAGATCAACTAGAGGTTCTTCTTTCCTGGGTTCTCTTTCCTTAATGGGGTATAAAGTTCATTAAACCAGCATAAATGTCTTACAATATTTTTTTCCATTTTAAGTATTTGCTATTACATGTCAATTGAAATCACATTTTTTAAAGACTTACATGAGCCTTTGTGCTGTGTAATTTCAATATTTGGAGTGTTTGTGTGTTGAACCAGACACCTCGTGCATCTTTAGAAAAAGTAGATTTATAAATTTAGACATAAAGCTTCTCTCCACATCATACAGGAACTCTTAGATCTTGTGGTTGTGGAACATGAAATACGCACAGTCGATTGGAGTGAAAAAACATGGCTGACTGTAGGCTGGAAGGGCAAAATTACTTGGACTGTCATGATGCACGGATTTTGAGATTGGAAACTATTGCAGGAAGAAACATATGGGGACTACAGAAGTATTTACGTATGCTATGGAGACATAGCTACTGTGCTTGATGTCTTATTTCTGGCATTTTTTTTTCCTTAGATGCTGCTACAAAAATTTGGAGGAATTGGGTCTTGAATTATCATTTCCTGAGACCAACAGCTCCTTGATTCTAGTGAGGAAAGTGCCACTGTGTTTTATAGAAAGAGAAGCCAATGAATTACGACGGAAAAGACAACCTGTCACTAAAAGCATTGTGGAGGTCAGCTGTGGATATGGGTGAAATTGTGGTACTAGGTCTTGTTCTGTATTAATGGCCTAGGGTATTAGAGTATCTCTGTTATGAGGGAGACAATGAAGTCCCTTGGCAAATCTGGGTGCCATCTCTTTTAGTAGCTAAATAGTCCCACAACTGAAATCCCTGAACTATAACAGAAACGATAGGAGACTGTTTCAGATTTGGACTAGTGGAGAAGCTAAGAAAAATAGTATATAGTGCAGATGTTTCAACAGTTCAGGGCTCATGAATGCTTGAATGAACAGTAAATGCTTGAATGAACAGTGAAATGATTAATATTGCTGATACAGAAATATTATTTGTTAGGATTTAAAGTTGTTTTAATAAAATCTTTACATGGGCAGTGCAGCTTTCAAAAAGCTGCTGTTCCAGATGTTCTGCAGTTTGAGGAAGGAATTGCTGAACTGATTACTTGCAGTTTACATTGTAAACAATTCTCCACAGTCATATCTGCTTCAAGGACTCCTTAAAAATTGTTTCTGGACTACCATATTCAGCCACTAGGCTGAGCCATTGTGAATCAATCCAGTCTTGCTATACATCCCTTTTGATGTGAAAAGAAGAAACAGAGAAGACAATTCATCTGATAAAATTTTCTTTTCCAACCTTGCTGTAATTGGGAAGAACTCAAAATGCACTCTCCTGGTGTGATTTGGAAGCTAAGAGCACTAAAAGTGGTGGCGGAGGGGATCAGGTCTGTGCCTCATGAGCACTCATTCTTAGCTGACGCCTCGAGATCTCATGAGCGTTTTGGCAGATCTGTTCTGCAGTCCTTTTTATTTTAATTAGGACTGGTAGCACCTATTCATGATTGATTATAAATTCATTGCATTTTAGACATCAGAAATTAAATCTATATGGACTATTATCCAAAGAAGAAAGGGCAGCTGTTCAAAGATAACACACGTTCATTGCACTCTGAGGTATAAGAGTTCCATTATACCCATACTACAGAGAGAAAACTGATGCAGAGAGAAACCAAGTGATTAGTCTAAAGTCTGATAAGATACTTGTGAGAGGTCAGGACTTCCGCCTCGATCTTTCACACTTTGGTCAGTGTACTAGCAATGGCATCATTTTTCCTGGTTCTGGCAGTTACACGGTAAATTATACACAGATGTGGACAAAGCGGGGTATGGGCAATGAAATAGAGAAATAGCAACTGATACTACCTTTTTCTTTCCAGGAACTTATTCAAGAACAAGTTGAGGTGAGTTGCTGTCTGCTGCTGCTGTGTGTTGCTGCTGTCTGTTGACTATAATAATGCAAAGCTTTCTGCATGAACCGAAGGGAGTAAGTGTGTTAAGCCTCAAATGAAAGAGGTGGACTTGATAATCCACTAGCTTTTCCTCTTTTTAGTTTCCTTTGTATTACAGTTCTTCCTTTTTCTTGTATTAAATGGAAAGTAACATGATGTTCCCTTACTACTTTTAGCTAGTGCAGACCACAGGAGGAGGAGCACGAGGGACACTGCCTCTGACGTTTCTGAAGGTGTTAGCTTCCCAGGCCTGTCACGGTAGGGAAACCTCTCCTCTCCTCTCCTCTCCTCTCCTCTCCTCTCCTCTCCTCTCCTCTCCTCTCCCTTTCTGTCTCTACACGACACCCTCCCTGGGGCAGTGGTTTCAGAATGTGTTTGCAGGAATTCCAGGATTACAGACTGTGTTACATAGGGATGAGGAGATAGGACAGTCTTTTTATGGACAGCACTGTCAGGGACAAGCAATACTGCTCTGATTTATTCATGTATGGGCCTGACATGCTTTCCAACACTCACATGAAACACAGATACAATACAGTTCTGAGATGCACTCATCTGTTTGAGCTCTAAACCATTCAAGTAACAGCTCTGTGAAGGGGCAAGGGGAGTTGCTGGAATCTGCTTGAAAGCAAGCAGGAAAGAAGACTTAAGACACTCTTCCTAAAAAGCATTTTTTATTTCATGTAAGTATCAAAAGCGCTATTTTAAGTGTGCCTGTGACCTTTCAAGTATTTTTGGAAGGAGTGCAGTAAGAATTAGGGATGAAGAGCAGAATAAACCCCCCATAATCCAAGAGGAAGCAGTTAGTGACCTGCTAATGCCAACTGGACAGCCACAAGTCTGTGGGCCCAGATGGGATCCACCCGAGGGTGCCAAGGGAGCTGGTGGAGGAGCTTGCCAAGCCACTCTCCATCATTTACCAGCGGCCCTGGTCAACAGGGGAGGTCCCAGATGACTGGAGGCTTGCCAATGTGACACCCATCTACAAGAAGGGCCAGAAGGAGGATCCAGGCAACTATAGGCCTGTCAGCCTGACCTCAGTGCCAGGAAAGATCATGGAACGGTTCATCCTGAGTGTACTCACGTGGCATGTGAAGGACAACCAGGGGATCAGGCCCAGCCAGCATGGGTTCATGAAAGGCAGGTCCTGTTTGACCAACCTGATCTCCTTTTATGACCAGGTGACCTGCCTGGTGGATGAAGGAAAGGCTGTGGATGTTGTCTACTTGGACTTTAGTAAGGCCTTCGACACAGTCTCCCACAGCATTCCGCTAGAGAAACTGGCAGCCCATGGCTTAGACAGGTGTACTCTTTGCTGGATTAAAAACTGGCTGGATGGCCGAGCCCAGAGAGTTGTGGTGAATGGCGTTAAATCCAGCTGGCGGCAGGTCTCAAGCAGTGTTCCTCAGGGCTCAGTTTTGGGGCCAGCCTTGTTTTAATATCTTTACTGATGATCTGGACGAGAGGATTGAGTGCACCCTCAGTAAGTTTGCAGATGACACCAAATTAAGCGGCAGTGTTGATCTGCTTGAGGGTAGGAAGGTTCTGCAGAGGGATCTGGACAGACTGGATCGATGGGCTGAAGCCAACTGCATGAGGTTTAACAAGGCCAAGTGCCGGGTCCTGCACTTGGGTCACAACAACCCCAGGCAATGCTACAGGCTTGGGGAGGAGTGGCTGGAAAGCTGCCTGGCAGAAAAGGATCTGGGGGTCCTTTTGGGGACTCTGGGGGTCCCAGTGGACAGCCGGCTGAACATGAGCCAGCAGTGTGCCCAGGTAGCCCAGAAGGCCAATGACATCTTGGCCTGTATCAAGAATAGTGTGGCCAGCAGGAGTAGGGAACTGATCGGGCCCCTGTACTCAGCACTGGTGAGGCCGCAGCTCGAGTACTGTGTTCAGTTTTGGGTGCCACAGTATAGGAGAGACATTGAGGTGCTGGAGCGTGTACCGAGAAGGGCAACAAAGCTTGTGAGGGGTCTGGAGAACAGGTCTTATGAGGAGTGGCTGAAGGAATTAGGATTGTTTAGTCTGGAGAAGAGAAGGCTGAGGGGAGACCTTATTGCTCTCTACAACTACCTGAAAAGAGGTTGTAGTGAGATGGGCATTGATCTCTTCTCCCAAGTAACTAGTGATAGGACAAGAGGAAAAGGGTTCAGGTTGTGCCAGGGGAGGTTTAAGCTGGACCTTTGGAAAAAATTCTTCACTGAAAGAGTTATCAAACATTGGAACAGGCTGCCCAGGGAGGTGGTTGAGTCACCATCCCTAGATGTGTTTAAAAGTCGTGTAGATGTGGTGCTTAGAGACATGGTTTAGTGGCAGACCTGGTAGAGTAGGGTCAATGGTTGGACTAGATGATCTTAAAGGTCTTTCGCAACCTAAATGATTCTATGATTCTGTGATTTACATCTTCTAAGGGACTATGGCTTTCCAGCACCTAGAAATGAGCAGACCTGACAGGTGTAGACTGAAGTAGTTCTAGCCTCTTGTGGCAGTTCCTGTGCCATATTTAGTATTAACAAGATTACACTGAAGGGGTAAATGTGAACCAAAAGCATCTATTTTCGCAGACTGTCACTGCATTCTACAAATGGCAGACAATGTGTATCTTTTTTTATATCTAAAGAAGTCCTATGGCTGAAAGGCAGATTGCAGATGGTCTTGTGCATCTGTGAAGGCTAAAGATTGCAAACACCTCTGAAATGACTCCCTAATGTTCTGCCTGGATTTCCTCTGGATGTCATTAAGTGCTCACTTGTGAGAAAGGACTTAGTGGCAGGGCTAGCATTTGGTCTTGGAACTGATGTCTGTCAGTGGCAGGCACATAGAACTGATAAAATCTATGGAACTGATATTAGCTATTGTCTTGGTTTAATACTTTATTTGTTGAAGTGGTTGTGTCTTCAGCTGTAACACACATAAAAAAGAAAGGAAAAAAAAAAAAGAAGCCCATTTGCCTCTTGCACTGTCACCTGAAAAGCCAAAACCTAATAATCTTACCATCCATCAGACTTGGGTGAGGTGAAAGTTTAGGCCATGGAAAGCTAATCCTTATGCAGCTGGCTGGTTAATCAAGCTAAGCCCTAAGTCTGCCATACTGCAGCCTTTGGGTTGCCTTTGCAACCTCCCAGCTAATCTTTGGGAGCTGCCTTGTTTTCTGTGAAAACCACAGCTGTGGAGGGAAGTCTGCTGGGTGTTTTGAATTCTCTTTGGCAGCATGTGCAAGAATTTATATCTTTTTTTCAGGAGCTATTAAGTTTAATGAGCGTTTGACTTTAGAGGAGAGCTGCAGGCTTATTGAAGCTTTGTCATCTTGCCAGTTGCCCTTCCAGTGTGCTCATGGAAGACCTTCTATGATGCCTCTTGCAGACACAGACCATCTACAGCAGGAAAAGCAGGTACTGTGTGGGACGCAGATATGCCTCTGATAATCCATGCTCTGGATTATCAGGGGCATGTCATGTATGTGTGTGTTAGAACTAGAATGGGCCAGTTTGAAACCATCACCACTGGCTGTAACAAGCTGTAACATAGCTGTTACCAATAAAGTAAAATTTTAGAACATTAAACCTCTGTCCTGCAAACACTTTAGTAATGATTTTACTATATTTCATTTGATGGTCACATGGACTTGAATGGGGTCCAGTAGTCCTTAAAGTTAAACATATATTTAAAGCGTTTGCAGTTTTTAAGTGTAAAACTTGGAAAACATGGATATTCCAATATTCTACTAGTGGCAAAGATGCTAATTAAACAAATGCCTACTTCCCCAAAGTTCAAGATGCTACAAAATGGGGAGAAAAAGCAAACAAGTAGCAATGTTTAAATTAAAAAAAAATAATTAACTCATTATTCCTTCCCTTTTTCTATTACTGTGCTATATTAAGTTATGAAATTGGATTCTGTTGAAAGTCAGGTGGGACTTTGAGTTACATACTGAAAACACTTGGGAATGACTGTATTAGGACAACGAGTATGGAGGCAGTGAAGCTCATTTAGTTCATTATGATTTACTGCTTCTTAATTTTTCTCCCTCCAGCCTAAACCTAATTTGGCTAGACTGCGGAAGATGGTGCGAGCATGGCACCTATTTGGAAAAAAAAGACCCTAATCAAAGCTGCAACCACTGGAAGTGTTGGTATGGTCCCGGTTCCCCTGTTGTTACACAACAATACCCTATGTGGAGCCAAATCTCTGAGCCAGGGAGGTCACCAAAGTTCTGCTCTGAGTACTGACCTAAGAAGCAGAGACCAACCAGGAGAACACAGCAGGAGGAACAGACCCTCATAGCCTGGAAAAGCATCTTGAACATTCATGAATTACATTGTAAGCCTTATGTCAGTGCTTGACTATTGGAGGCAAGAAGTTGCAGCCCCTCGCAGTTACTAGTGTGGTTTTTCTCTGCAAGCACAGCAAGATTCTGCGTAAGAGAGGAGACTTTTAATGAATGTATTTTATAGTGCTTTGAAAACGGGGAGGTATTTATTAATAAAATTAATATTAAAATTAACTCTTTCCTTGGGCTCATGGCAGTGGTTGGAATGAGGACTGAGCAGCTTCATAGTATATATACACCAACTTAGGATCAAAAAACATTCTTTTTATTTAACTAGGCGGTGAATGACACACCCAGCTGTTTTCTCCAGCTCCCTGCAGTTTGCATTCTTGCGTGAGAGATTTCTAAATCCTAGCACAGCCCCATGGTCTCAGGGTACACAAACTTGCCCCCACAGAAATAACTAAATAGCCCATGGCATTTTTTACAATAGGCAGATTTTTTCACAAGTTCCAGTTCTGTTTTGTGTCTCAGTCTAAGGTAGAGGAGTGGAGCTTATTTCAGAATGGTGAAAGAAGATTATGTCTTTGTTTAATCACAGACATCCAACTTAAAACCAAATGAGAGAGATACTGACATCTGCTAAATCAAAAGCAAAACAAGCAGTGGAAACTACTTCCATTTGATGCCTTAACTGTGGTGTAGTGTATTCCCATACATTGATAAAAGGAACAAAGGAAAAATGATCTGACTGACCTGCAAGAGCCTGAGATTTCTAAGATGTCCATGCTGCCCCTCACAAAAATCAAGAACTTCCTGAATGAGGCAAGATCTCCACCCAAGAATAATCACAGTCACTGAAGTAATACAGGAGAGGAAAGACCCTCAGACTACAATACGCAAAGCAAGAGCTTGAGCTCTGCCTTCTGACACAAAGGTGAACAAGCTAGCTGAGGGGACTTCTGAAGGTCTGCCTCTCATCAGGAAAGGAATTTCCATTCCAGCATTGTACAAAAAGCAGGTTGGTATTTCAGCAACTCACCAAAAATTGTCAAAAAATTCTACCAAAAAGTCCATTTTGAAGAAAATTGCAAATGGATTCCTATCACATTCATATGTGAAAGCACGCCTTAAAGCCTGCTACTGCATCGTAGGTGCAGGCAACTCACTACACTGGTAAAACTCCTCCTAGTTAAAGAAACAAAAATAACTGTATATGGAAAATGGGCTTAACAGCTTAGCTGCCCCAGACAGTTACACATATGCCTTGCCATTTCAAAATCAAAAGTGGGTTAGCAGCTCCACGTGGCTTCTAACAAACACAGCACAGGGATCAATACCTGTACAAGAGCTCTGCCTTCTGTTGCTTTTGTGTCAGAAAGACATTGCTGCGCAAATTCCCCACTGATGCCCCACAGCAACCCATCTTTGCAACATACACTTTAATTAGCAGTTCTATCTTTCTAAAGAGAAAGATCGGAAAAGTCTGGAGAGTTATGTGCTTCATGGCATTACAGTTCATAGTCATCTGGATGGTAGAGCTCACTCATGAGGCGGTAGATGTAGGAAGGTGCGTTACCCCCAATGTTAGAAATGAAGAGAGTAATGAGCTCTGGAGGGACATAGTCAAACACCGGGCAGTGAACGTTGATCTTTGCCAGAATCTCCCCTGTAAAGTGAATAGCAGCAATATTAGATTTTCTGTCTTGGGTTGTAGGTCAGTCTTATGTTTAAATTTTATGTGAGCTATTAAAAAAAAGTTTTTAAAATTACAGCCTGAACCAGCTTGACCAGCCTGTATAAAGAAGAACTAGTACCTTCTGTGAATGGCAGCACTTCCTGTGGCGATACAAACTTGTGGAATGAATCTTCTTCATTAGGGAACTGAATGAGAAAGAGTACAGGAAGGTCAGAAAAAAAGACTGCCTCATTATCCTAGTGCAAACAGATCCTGGGTGCTGGAAGGAACTAAAGCAGAGGAAGATGACTTGGCAAGTAGTACTACATCTGTTTCTAATAATTACGTAGTGCCTGCGCCTAGAACCTCTGTAACTTCTACAGGTGAAGGGTTTTTCCTCAGAGCTTGTAGAGCCTTCTATGACCTGGCTGCCATTCTGCAAAGCCTAGGGAACTGGAGCAGAGAAGTGACTTCCTCAGACTGTGACTTTGTCTGACAATACTGAAAAAGTACTGAGTGTAGGAAACAGTTTAGAGCATCTCCGCCTGCCTCCTCTGTCAGTATGCAGGGTCTTTCAACACTGAAGATATAACCTGAAATCCACCGTGATTGAAGAGAAATAAGTATGGTGATGTCAATCTCTAGTAGGCAGTGGTCTACATCCTTACACCCAATGCACTGCTTACTCAGTACATATGGCAGAGGAGGGTGCTTCAAGGAGATCCTGAGGTGTGCCAGATTTGGGTGAGGGTCTCCTATTTGAAGTAACAATGCTAGATGGGGGAGATGGCTCATTTAGCAGCCTTGCCTTGGGACAGATTGTGCTCTCCACCCTAAGCTTCCACAAGCAAAAAGTCACCCCCCAGCTTTATGTAGAGCAGGTGCAGTCCTGAAGAGCTGCTGTACTTACCTGTGGTGAAAGCTTGAACATGGGGGCACACACGATGAGCGGAGTGGAGTGGTGTTTAGCTGCCAGTGCCAGAGTATGAGTCCCACTCACAGCAATCAGGGCGCCATTGGCCAGGATTGTCTTTGTACCAATGATGACCTTAAAAGGCAAATCAGCATTAGCTAGCATGTTCCACAGCAAACTGGGGAAGGAACACTTCCTGGCTCAGACCCTGCTGGAGGAGTTTGTCAGAACAGCCAGCCAGCCAAAGGCTGGATGCCTGATCTGTTTCATCTGGCACTGGCTTTGCACCAAGACGTTCCTCTCTAACAACAACATGACTCCAGCATGGTGAGGCCAGCACAGAGAACTTCAGAGGACAAATGTATGTTCTACTGCAAGGAACACCAAGCGGAAACTGGGCTGTGTTCCCTGTTGTTCTACAAGCCTGCAAAGTAAGCTTTGTACAAGTAACGTGATTGCTGGCTGCAACAATTCCCTACTGTAAAATGGGAATAATGTAAAGCAGCTTAAGTGGTGTGGGTGGATTTTATTATGTTACAAGTACTTTTTTTTTTTTTTTTTTT
>VFFE01005762.1:0-14530 GCA_008921705.1 Burhinus oedicnemus
CCCCCCCCCCCCCCGCCTCATCGGTTAAGGTAAATATGGTTTAATAGAAGAGTGATGGAAGAGAAAATAATAATAATAATAATAATAATAATGGTAAAAGAATATACAAAATAAGTGATGCGATACAATTGCTCTCAATTGCCCAGCCCGTCCTCAGCAGTGATTGTTGATTCCTGCCCCCTGGCCAACTCCCATTTGTATACTGAGCATGATATCCATGGTATGGAATATTCCTTTGGCCATCTTGTCCTGTCTATGCTCCACCTCAGCTTCTCTGAGAAGCTGAAAAAGTCCTTGACTTAATATAAGCATTACTTAGCAACAACTAAAACAATATGTGTTATCAACATTATTCTCATACTAAATACAAAACACAACAGCTACTAGGAAGAAAATTAACTCTATCCCAGCTGAAACCAGGACAATTACTTTAATAAAAGGAGCAGTGATAGAGAAATGTCATTAAATCAGTCATATTTTAGCTATTTTTTGTGACATATCTCCAACTTGTGCCATACTGGATCCCAAGGGAACAGTTACTAATTGTGTCTCTGGTTAGTATTCACCCCAGGGAATTCAAAACAGCCGTAAATAAAACCAGAATGGAGAAATAAAAAATAAAGATGGAAGATAAAGGAGAGTGAGTTCCTGATCCTCTGAGGTGCTGAGTCCTTTCAAATTGAGGAAATTGGTATACTCTCACCGTGCAAGCTGAGAGGAAAAAGTAACCAAAGTAAATAGCTCCTTGCTGGTAAGAGAAAGGAATTCCAGAAACATCCAAGGCACATTCACATCCTGAAAGCATTCTTGCCCTTGTTCCAGATCTCCCCTGCCATCTCTGTTGTTACTAAATGCAGCCTAGGTCTATACTGGATGCAACCCTTGACTGTGGGAAATGTATTCAAGTTGTGTGAGAATTCCCAGAGCATGCCTCCCTCTCATACACGCACAGGAGTGTGCCAAAGAGCACCCTTCGGGTCTGTAAAACACTGGGCCCTGCCCCAATACTGAATGAAGAACCAGACAGGATGGAGGATCCCTATCAAAGTGATGTCCCCAGGTAACAGCTAATCAGACTGAGCTAATGAAACATTGTTACCATCAAGCCCTGTACCACAAACAAGAGGGATGGGGGAACACAAAAGCTCTTCTCATTACTGGAAATTAAAACCTCAGCCCAGGATTCATTAAGCCACGCATATCAGTCATGCAAGAGTTCTCCTTGGGTGAGGCAGGAAAAATCTGACGCAGCAAGACTTTGAGACTGTCTGCATGACTTGGTGATTACATGTACTGCTGTGATTGTGCCAGGGAAGGAGGGGATGGAGGTAGCAGACCCCAGTGTGGCTCTGTATTTAATAGGAGAAGAGGGGGAGGGAAAATATAGCTGTGGGAAGAAGAAACTGCGTCTTGCTAGGCAGTGGTTTTTGGGGAAGGTACTCTGTCAACTTATTCACATGAACAGATGTGATAATTACTTTCCGCTTCCCTAGCTCACATGCAGTGCCTACCTCTGTGGGAGGCTTTTCCTCTGGCTCCCACAAAAGGAATATTTTTGGTGTCTTCCATGTGCTTGCTGAGCTTTCTCCCATCAAACCAGACTGAAATAGCAGAGACTATAGACTCTTAACCTACCTTATCTCACTGCCCCCCCTCCCTTCATCATTCTGTGCAACTCGTAACTTGTTCATTGCTGCAGGAAACAAAACACACTCCAGCATATGTGTGTGGTTTCTTGCACTCTTTAACTCCGACACATGTACACCACTCCAACACATTTTCTTGCTGGACTAGCTGCTTTTGTAAACTGTGCTGGACTTGCATGCAATACACATTCACAGCCCTGCCAACTTGAAACCATGTGTCTCAATTCCTTCTCAAATTCAAGATTCAATTTTACCTCCAGCCTCCACTGCTCTTTCTTTCTAGTGTAAATAATTGACACCAATCATGAATGGCTGTTAAGGATTTTCGGCCAAGTTATAGATCTTTAATTGGCCAAAACTCTTCCTGACATCAAGGTGTCCAGGGATGAATCAGATTTCAGGATTTAGAGCAATGTTATTTATGCCATAGAAGTGACTTCGTAACATTTAACACTTCTTGTCCTGTTCATCTCCTTTCAAGGCATTGTAGCCTACTTGACAGATCAGAGCCCTGGGACACAGGTTTTACTCTCAGCTTTGACTAGCTGGGTGAACTCAAGCAAAACATTTTCCATGTCTTCATCCCCTTCTGTAAAATGAGGACTACCTCTGTAAGCACTGAAGGGTCTAAAGATAGAGTAATGCAGAAGAGATGGTATTATTATTATTATTACTATCATTATCATCATCACCTAATTTTGCATGGTATTTCTACCATCGTGCAGTAAGATCTTGCCATGTTTAGAGGTGTACTAGAGGAAAAGCTTACATACTTGCTACTTGCTGCACTTTTAGATATTGGTAGGCACATACACTAACAATATTCCACCTGTGAATAAGTGCATTACTTCCCAAAGCACTTTAGGAAATGTAACATTACTGTGTATATGTGCTCATCTCTGAAATGCAGCTGTTTCTGTTGTTAGATATTAGAGTTGGTCATAGCAGCCTGCAATGAAGCCTTGTAAAAAAACTGCAGCAGAGGAATGGCCCGGATTCCTTATGCTTTATAAATCATATTATTGTTTGTGCTTCAGGTAGTGGGATGTAAATTGCTGCGTGAGGATCTGCTAGCATCTCAAACCCATGTCACGCAAAAGAAAATAACTTCACAAGAAGGAAGACAATGAAGAATGGGGCCTGTCGTCAATTAAGCAAAACAGTGAGAGAAATGTGATGACAAATTTACACCAGCATGTGAACAGGGATAACACCTTTGCTCTCTGTGAAGGGACACAGGTGGCCGAGGTCCCCAACATCTAATCTGAGAAGAGAGGTGCTAATGCCAGGCAGAGACATCCTGAAAAGGATGCTATCTGTGGCCAGACTCCACTGTCCTCTTCTTACTACTGGGTATTTCTTGGACACCTCCCAGACACTGCCTGGCCAAGTTAAACTGCATTGCTTTATGAGATCTGATAAACCCCCCATCACAGAATCACAGAATCGCCGGGGCTGGAAGTGACCACTGGAGATCATCTAGTCCAACCCCCCTGCCAAAGCAGGTTCACCTAGAGCAGGTTGGACAGGAATGCATCCAGGTGGGTTTTGAATATCTCCAGAGAAGGAGACTCCACAACCTCTCTGGGCAGCCTGTTCCAGTGCTCTGTCACCTTCATCCCACAGTGATGAGAACTAGTCACGTACACTCTGGGCATACAGTGGTGGGCTCCTTCCTTAAGCCAGGAGTTGCCTGCTGGGGAGGTAGCTTCAACCAGTCAGTATCTGTTAAGGATAATGTTCAGTGTGTGCTGTTTATTATTAATTTCTCCTGAGAAAGAAGCTTCATAAAAATAGAACATAAAACCTTGTCATTCCTTCCCTCCCCCCAGTTACACTGAAGCATCATTACAGTCGCACATGTAAATGAACCAGGCATTCAAAAACTTCACAGCCCCTGCAGGATAAGGTTATGGGGCTCCTGGCTCTCCTGTATTCTATAGTTTCCACTGGGGCCTTTCCCCTTCTCCTTTTAACTCCTCCCTACTGTTGTCCATTCTTCCACCAGCTTGTATCTTCCTGCACAGACCCTGCAGAGCCCACAAGTATGGTATACCCTATCTTATGACGTCTGCAGAGGCTTTGGAGACCATGCATATGTGCACACCACTGGGATGTAGTCCTGAGGCAACGCTCCAGCCGTGCTTTCAGGCTTGGGATTTGAAGAGTAGGTTAATATAGACTTAAAACCAGCCTAAAGGTTGCCCTTAGCAGAGAGCAGAGACCCACTGTACATGCCTCTCAACCTCTTTTTCCCCTCTTCCCCTGTCACCAATATTTCCTTTTTCTGCCTACCTGTAAAATAACTTTTTGAAAGCAAATGGAGTTTGGCAGAAGTCTGATCTCTCCCTTGAAAACGAGTCAATTCTTTCTTCCACCTTTGGGAGGCTAAATACCTTTAAATGTCTGAGACTGAAACTCTTTGCCAACGCCTTTCACCCATCAAGGATACAATCTGGTATTCCCTATCTGCTTGGCTGTGTAAGAGCCACAGCAAATGAGGTGATAAAGGTGGTATAATAGTTCCAGTCAGAGCATGTCTAGTGAAGTCAATATTTATGTATTCAGCTTGACAAAGATGAGAAACTCACTCCTTTCTTGGCAGAAACAAGGGACAGCAGCGGATGTTGCTGCAGCTAAAAGGGAGATTTTCCCAAATGAGTAATAAAGAATTCTTGGGGGAAACATTACAGCAGTTAGCTGTGCCATCCCAAATGATTGCCCTGGCAAGTATGCAGAGAATCTAATAGGCTAAGAGCTAACTCAAACTAACTAGCTCCAGCGGTGGGACAGAAGTCAGTTCAAGAAGATCCGTAACATCAAAAGCTATCTATGAGTGTTATCTCACATCTCTTCAAATTTGAAGTCATCTACTGAAGTGAGTTCAGCCACTCAGATTTACAGTTAAGTGGTAACAGAATCTAGCTCTTAGACTTACCTAGATTGTAAAATAGTGCAAATTACTGATCAGAGCCACGCAGTCTGTCTACATCAGGAATTCAACGGGATATAGACTTATTGGCACAAAACATTATAGAAGAAAACTGCTTGAAGAAAAGTCTTTGGCATGAAAACCAGGGAATGCTCAGAGAAAAGGGAGGAGATTCCTCAGATTTTTCACTAGTTCAAATGAAGGTTAGTGGTCCAGTGTGCATGGATATCAGCATTGGCCCTCAGGACAAATCCAGATACTCAGTTACTATGGTGAAAGGGGCCGTGTGAGTACCTAGGCAGACACAGGCAATTTACTGGTGTCCTACTGGGAATGGATTTGCAAATTAAAAACCAGCAAATGAAAGACAAGGACATTTGTGAGAATTCTGAACTGACTGCAGAGCTGAAACTTTTCCTGGAACAGCCCAACAGAGGCAGAAAGAGTATTCCTCACAGAGGGGCAAAAGCAAGGAAAGACAGGTCTGAGCTTGGTTCCATAACTGCAGTAGAAAAGTAATGATCTCTATAAATCTGGAGAGATACCCTCTCTTTTGGAAAATGTTATCATGTATAAAGTCCATTAAGAACCTCAGGGCCAAAACCACACTGCTCTGGGAGGCAGGTCCGAGGATGTTTCATGGAGGCAGTGTGCACCCAGGCACAGCAACACCAAGATACCGGATGCTGAGGCTGAAGGAGGTGCTATCAGAGCAGCTCTCCCACTGGAGCAGGATAGTGTGAACCACTTTGGAGGACTGCCTGGAAATTGACATCACAGAAACAAACAGATTGACAAGATCCTGAATTTTAATAGAGAGGTCAGAATTTGAACAAATATCCAAAGTACAGAAAAACTTGAAGAAAATCCCAAGCCTCCTTAAGATCTATACGAATTTCAGTGTCAATTTTCTACTAATCTTGAGAATGACATAGATGCTTTAGTGTGTTTCAGCAAATATAAATTAACCTCTCTGGTAGTAACTGTCTCAGCAGCAGCCCATGGCCACACAAATGTTGGCAGGTGGATTAAGATGATCCACCAACTTCAGATGAAATGCCAGGAGGAGCAACAGACACTGTTTGCCAATGGTAAACCTCCACCTAGGCGCACCCTGAATTCCTACAGTACTTTCCCAATTCTTTATAACTTTATTATTCCAAGACTTTTAAGAGGCTATTACACACAGAACACCAGCTCCAAGAAAGGGTCACAGATCTGGAGTGGACTGTTCAGCCATTTTGATGTGCTGGTGAGCTAAATCAAAAAATTATCTAGGACCTGTTCTCTATTGCCTGGATTCCTAAGCAACATATATTTTCTGTGACCATATAATCTTTTCTTTTTTATGTGTGTCTCTCTCTTTCTGTGTGGGTGTGTGTGTCTATGTTGGTTCCTACTTTGTAACTGCAGATCCCACTGTGAGTTTCAACCAAGTTTGAGCGAGTAACCGTGATCTCAGAGATACTAACCTCTTACGAGTTCCATGAAAATCGCTGGTGGGGTGTAACAGAGAGAACTTTGTAGGTACTTCACTGAGGGAAAGGCTGCCGAGTGAACTGAAGCCATTACTCCACACAGAGGTATCCATGTTGGAGAGAGATGTTATAAAAGCCTCAACACCAGGAGAAGCTTAGATCAGAACTCACACCTTGTTAGACATCAGAAAATGTAACTGTGACACAAATCTTCTGGAAGCCAAGCTTCATTAGCTCTGCAGCTCACAGACCCCCTTGTTTTCAGCTAGAAGAGGGCAGGAAGGATAAGGTTTGCCATTTTAAATTTCTTACTCAAGATCACTTCAATTTCACCAAAATGTCCCCTCTTAGATGTGACTAATCATGGAAAATATTGATCACCTTCTATCCCCCTCAGAAAGTGCAACTTCAGAGCACATGAAAATAACAGCTGATCAATGAGCATAATCTTAGCAAAAGCAATAAAAATAATACCTGTGTGAGAAGCAGACTGAGGGTGCATGCACAGGGTAGAGAAAAGAAAAAACATTATCAAACAGAGCAAATATATCTTTACAACCCTGCAGCAACAAAACTCCTACCACCTTATATTAAAATAACATAAGAAAACATTACAAATCTATTATACGAAGAATCAGAATGTTGCTTAATGGTTTTCTCATTGTTCACTGTTATTTCTGTGATGAGTTGCTATCCATTGCTATTGTCAACACTCATTTACACTAGCGGATGCATGCGTATTTATGTGTGAGGACAGGTACACAAAATCTGGTACAGATCCTCAGGTGATGTAAATTGTCATGGCTGTATTGACGTCAGTAAAGATACACTGATTTCCTCCAGCAGACGATTTGCTTTCCTGTATGTAAAAAGCACAGAAACTAGGTACTGCTTCAACTTCGCTCTTAGACACTTATTGTAGACAAATGCTCAGACAAATACATTCTCTCTTCTATGTGCAAATATACATATTGTCTTGCAGTACACCTTGCAAGTAATGACAGGAGCTTTATGCTGCTTCCTATGCTGAAATTTATAAAAAGGATCATTCCTGATCTGTCTGCCCACTCTGATCTGTAACAATAGATCTCCAACTGCTTTGCTACAAATCTTAAAATACACAGAGATGAAAGGGACTGTCCAGCACCACAAGTCTGTTAAAAATACATTTAGGAGGAATTAAACTTTGATCTTAAGACTGTTAGTCCAATGCTTTAACTAAGAGATCTTAAACAGAGCCATTGGGCAGAACAAATCCAATAGTCAAGATTCATTTTCTCACCTAGAGCTTAGCTAAATGAAATTAATAAACTCCAGAACAGATGAATACATGAATATTACTAGTTTGTTTCAAGATACACCTCTTTGAGGGAAAAAATGTATATATAATTTTAAAAAAAGAGTATGAAAAAGAAAAGGAAAATGGTCACATTTCAGGCTCTGTCTTCATAAATGACTCTTTTTTTCCTTATTTGCTCTTACATGGTTCCATGGAATCTGGACCAAGTAACGTTCACAGGCTACACGTAATTTTATAACAAATGAAATATTTTCCATCCATTAAACAGAGGAGTATTTCTGGCTTTCTACAATGTTTTCCTAAGGGAGAAACAACAAAAGGTTTCATAATCAAGAATGGAAAAAGAGAAATAAACCACTGCTGAACTAGGAAAGAAAGGAGAAAACAACCAACCTAACAAGGCATTTATAGGGAAAAGAACAGGAAAACAGAAGATGAGTAAATGCTACGTACAGGAAGATTAAGGTAGAGAGACAGTAGCTCTTTTTTACTGCTTCTACTTGGATTCCAAGGCAGAAGGAAAAAAAAAAAAAACCTGGGAAATTTCTACAATCTAATCCATCTGTTTGTCTGGAAGTATTTTTGCTTGCAGAAATGTACTTCATTTTATCATGTGAACACTTTTTTTGAATGAGTAGGTAGAAGCCATGATTAACAGAATACCAGACTTCTAGCTGACAGGCTCTGGTCTGGCAGCAGCTAAGGACGAGAAGAGCATCCCAAGGCTAGATTTCTCTGGCTTACTCTGACTAAAAGTGCAAATAATTTCAAGTGTGGTGTAGGTGGGAATGTGTACAGTCTATGTCTCATATAAGTAGCCACTTGCTGCATGTATAAACTGTATGAACCATGCCTAAACTGTATGTTCCTGTGTGCACATCATTTTATGAGGGACATGGAAGTACCAGTCGCTTGTTGCAATCTCAGAACAATGGGTGTCCTTCCACACTGTATGTGCTGCAAAGAATGGGACAGCCAGCCCAAGAGTCACCTGGCACTGAGTCCCTGGCAGGAATTCTCAAGGGCATTGTTAATACATATTCATTTGGGACATTTTTCCATTTATACCTCTTCCAAACAGCCATGCGTGAAATTTTTGGCATGCTAACACTGTTGTCATGTGAGTTCATTGCCCCTAAAGTCCTCTCATAGAGCTTTACCTGGGATCTGTCTGCAAAGTGACAC
Organism: Burhinus oedicnemus; assembly: GCA_008921705.1. Classification (NCBI taxonomy): domain Eukaryota; kingdom Metazoa; phylum Chordata; class Aves; order Charadriiformes; family Burhinidae; genus Burhinus; species Burhinus oedicnemus. The sequence continues at coordinate 8,542 of VFFE01005762.1, forward strand.
CAAATGGGCCAATACAAAGCATATGGAAGAAAGGTACCCTTGCCACCAGAGAAGAGCAGCCTGGCTGCAACGAAACATAAAGCTGAATGACATAAAAATATCACCATCTTATCAGGAAAACAAAATAACGCATTTGCATCCCTCCTCATATAACCATTTAAAAATTCACCTTTTTTGCTGATGCTTTCAGCTCTTGGCTTCTCTTGTTAAAAGATTAGTATGAGTCTTTGTTACTCCAGGTAGTGCTCTAACTGGGCTCAGGATACAGATACACAGGCAGTATCTGTCCAAAGCACCACGAGGCAGTATTTCACACAGATTCCTTCCTTATTATTACTTGCTGAGGCTTCCATCCCACCAGTGAGATTTCCCACAATAGTATTTTCAGCCTTGACACGGTGTTGCTCTGGCTGGGAGCTCGTACAGCATCATATTGAGGTGCTGTCCCTGTGGGAGGAATTCCTCATGCCGTCTTTACTCAGCAATATTATACCTAGAACTTCATCCCGAACCCTTCCTAAGCTGAGACCTTTTCTTTCTCTCGCTTATCTGTCATTTCTTAAATATTGTTGTGAATCATTAATTCCATATTCCTCTGCTTGGGATTTTACAGGCCCTGATGTAGAACGATGCAGGTGTGTTCATGTCATAAAGTATGTCGTACATTACAATGTGAATGGAATGAGTATGGATATATCTTTATATGGGACGTAGTCACAGAAAGTCTACTTTCTTTTTTCCTCTCATTATACTCTGTATTTCAAAATCATCTATGCAGGGCTTTTGCATCTGTGCAGCTATGCCAATGCAGACCTCTGTCATTTGCAACCAGCTTACAGCACTCTACTCCAAATAACTTTTGATGCTGAAATGGTACGTTGCTAGCAGGGATTTGCAGAACCCAGGGCAGCACCAATGCAACTATTTCTGGTGTGTGAAAGCTCAAGGGAGTTAAACCCTGAAATAGGCTGGGGGAAATCTGAATTTGAAAGAATGAAAACAGAGGGCAAATGTAGCATTCCTTGGGCACCCAAAGTGAAAAGAATGGGTATCTGGGGTACACAAGCCATTCAGAGTTGTTCTGGCCTTCTTTTTTTTTTTTTTTTTATTATTATTTTTGTGCTGGTGCAATGCGCAAATATAGCAAAATATGTTAATAGTAAGCCATAATATTTACAGTTATTGTTAGTACCCATTGAAATCAGTGGGATTTTTTCTAATGCCTTTACCCTGGAGATAATCCATAGAATAGAACATTAATGCATAGTTAAAAAGAAAAATTATGGAAAACAGCACCTCTGCATATGCAGTATCTTCATTTTAAAGTTACATAATTGAGCTTTTGAAATTAAATGAAAATACAGCAAACAGCCTCAGACCACAACAACTAAGTGACTCTAACATTGTCTTTTAAACTTTGCCTCTTTAGTAAGATAAAAAATGCTATCCTAAACCAATACAAAATAAAATAAAATAGTTTTCAGCCCAGTGCAAATACAAATGAGCTTTAAGACCTCTGGGAAAATGTGATTTTAGAAAATTTCTTCCAAGAGTTTTAAGAGTTTGTTTTGCATGAGGAGATATCTTGTAGAGCAATCACAGGCTAGTAATTTAAAGACAGTACTTCTTTATGTCATGCTAGACAAACACTGTTTCTATGCCTTGTTTTCACTGTTGGTGACATGGTTAAAAGAAGACTTTAATGCCACTTTAATGCAGAATGTTTGTAAATTGCACCCGTGTCTTTTGATGGAAGGAACTAACACGGATTATTAGCTATTATTCTAATTGTATTTATCAAAGTGAGTTTTCCAGCTAATTCATGGGCTCAAAATCTGAAGCCCTTCCATAGGCAGAGGTCCTACAGAGAGTTTCACTGATAAAAACCAGCAGGATTTGGGCCATTTAGACTTAATCTGCTAAATTCAACCCTGTGGCATTTCCCTGATACTCAATGAAGGGTACTGGGGATTGGCAAAGAAGGCAGTATTCTGATAAAGAACGGAAGGAAAATTTATACTCACAGGATTCGATGATACTTTGGAATGGTCCCTTAAGACAAGAGGCTGCCTTGTAAGGGTGATCTAAGCTATGCTAATTTGGTAACCTGTATTTTTGAAGCAAAACATTCCATGACGAATGACCTTATTTTTTTGTTTTTAAAGCTGTGAGGTGCTTATGCAATAGACTCCTAAGGTAGAAAGAGACAGATAGCGCGGAATAATAATCAGCCTAATTCTTGCTAGGAATCTCTGCAAAAATTTTTCTCCTTGCCTCTCCTTTCATAGGTAAGCTCAATGCTACCTTTCTCACACAACGACATGCAGCAACAATTAATGGGCCTCTGCATAACTCAGGAATTCTTCCCTTTCTAGAGACAGGCTTGTTTTTTGTTCTCTTTAAAAATGTAGGATTTTTTATAAAACAAAAAGAAGGGCTTTTAGAAAAGAAAACATATCAGTTTTCTGATAAAAGTGAACAACGAAAATAAGACTGAACTTTTCTTTAAAATAATAGAGATGTTTCAGTTGTTTTTTTCTTCCAAGTCCCTTACAGAAGACCGCGCTGGTTGACATACATGAATAGTCACACGTGTCCAAAAGCTCATGTCTTCACTTCTATCCAGGGCTTTAGGTGAGCTGGGCTGCAAAAACCCTCAAACCTCAATCCTGACTCAAAATGAGCAAAATCCCTGGGCTGTGCCTGAGGTAAGAAGGGCCAGCAGAAGTACACTTAAACAGGCTGCCAGAACCTCCTGTCTTGTGAGAGGCAGAGGAAATTCCATGACTGGGCAGTGACAGCCAGGCACTGCCTGGGTGCTGCTTTAACCCTTGCTTTCAGCCACTGCAACCTGACATGCTAAAATATCATTTCGGTTCTGTTTAGAGTGGCCATTTTCTGTAGTGAACAGTCAGTTCCTATGCTCTTGGCTAAGAGAAAAAAAATTAGATAACATTAAATTTCAGATTTTATAATATACGGAAAAATATGTTCAGATGTGGGGAGGAAGGAAGAGAGTGCAGATACCTGCTCTGTATAGGTATTAAAGTATATGTCCCTTGCTATCACACAAAAGCAAAAATACAACTCTGAGGTTGGCCAGCTGGATCATAAGGGATATTGGGCATGCTGTCAATCGGTGGTGAAAGATTCCCCCCCCCCCCCATCCAAGTTGTCTTTAAGTTAGGTTTTGCAGTCTCTTTGATTTCCTTCTAACAGTCAGAGATGAGAGAGGATGAAACCCAGTAGATACAATGAATGGGGGAAAAAAAAAAGAACCTGCAGGAGTGAGAAATGTAGACTGTTTTGCATCTCTCATATTTCTTTTTCTATACAAAGATTTTGGTTTCCCTAATCTATAGAACGAAACAGAAGTAGTCTATTTTAATCTTCCTGAGTGAAGAGTGCTGCAGGGATTGCTCTGTTATCCCCAGCAGCAGCCCTGACTTTCCACAAAAAGGCTACATCCATCCCTCCATTCATCTATCTGAAATATAAAGATTATCGTATGATAGACCAGCGATCAGCTATGTTCTTAATGCACTTCTCTTTGTGCATTTTTGTATGATGAAAAAATCTACAGTTCTTCCCCCAGTCAACCCCAATGCCAAAAAAGCTCAGATAAGAAGGAGGTATTTAGACTTATGCATAGGAACTGATTCTTCAATCTGTGTAATGACGTATGTTAGAAACTCTGTTCATAGGAAAGGAAAGCCCTTGCTGATACGATGTTTCTAACAGAGCTTTCACTGCAGGGATTCGCTATTGAAAAAACAATGAGATTGATTATGCATTTTTATATGAGTTCCTTACTGTTTTGACTCCAGTGACTTACACTATGCTATTCTGGATTTACACCAATCAGCATGAGTTCAGGCTCTGGCCCTATGTCTTTTTAAAACTCTGTCTATTGCATGATGAATAAGGGCCAGATCCTGCAAATGCTTACTACCTATATTAATACTCTGAGTAGCCCACTCACTTCCTTTAAGTTGTGATTGCAAAACTGAGTCTTACAGTGCAGTATTTTAGAAGTATAGATCTCCCTTTTGGGATTTAGGCATGCTTTGACTGTACATATTCCTTTAATAGTATTTCTTTCAATAGTAATTTCTCCACTGATTTTCATAGAATCACGTGATAGATGCTTAGCTGTTACAAATGTAACTCTACTTACACCAGCTGAAAATCCAGCTCCATGTTGTAGCTATACATGTATATCAAAACAAACATGAGAGAGAAGGGTCTCTTTTATTTAAAGTGTCAAAAGAGACAAGGAAGACGTTTTGGGCTATATAGTGTGTTATGTACTTCATTTGTTTTGACATTACTATAACCAAAACAATAGAGTTTGTTCCAGGAAAGAAATTCTAATCTAGTTTTACTACTTATATTAGCTTATTTTTTACACAAAAGAAGCCACATCAGAAACTATGCTCCTTCTCTTCCTAACTTTACTAACTCTGGCTTTCAACCAGAAAACATTCCCCTGCTTTCAAAGTGCCTAAACAAAGGAAATTACAATACTGAGTGCAGTTGTAATTACCAGCTGGTGAACTGATGGCACATACTGGATACGTAATCCAAGAAAATGTGACTCTTCAACAGCAGCCTCTTCCACCACCTATAGTGCTGGAATGCTCACCCTTGTTTACTATACATGCATGCACATAGACCATTATCAGTATTCAGTACTAGTAGTCGTGCTTTCTTCACTGAAGAGGAAAGACCAGCAAAAAATACTTTGTCCTTTTGAAGAGCTGGATCAGTGTCAGGTGTCACTCACCAAAAAAAAAGGAAAAAAAAAAAAAAAGACAACAAGACAACCCACGCACAAGTGCGATAAGCATCCTAAATGTCAAACATATGTACAGCATCTGTATCTCTGTGAACATATATACATTATGTGCAATGTAATGCATACCCTAGACCCCTTACATCAGTGAGGGCAGGAAAATCCCAGCTCCTTCCAGGGATGATGGGGGTTTTTTGACAGATACCAGCGACTTAAGGCAAACAGAAGCTGCCACAATGCTGCTGTCCTTTGAAAATCTTCTCCCTGCCTGGGCTAAACCACACTCATCTTTGATCAAAGACTTATTTATTTACGACAGACAATGAGGGCACGCTGCTGTGTGCGAGCACCGCGGGTGAGCAGCCCGAGTGGGTTCAAACGGGCCACGGACATAAAAATAAAAGCGGTGAACTCGGAGGCAAATGCCTCTTGGAAGCAGCATTCAGGCTCCTCTGTGCACTCTGCCTGCTCTCCCCGAGAACGCATCGAGGGAGGGATTCCCCACCCACCCACACACTGCCTCTCTCTGTGCAAGGCTGCAGGGGGTATAACCCAGTTCCCTCTTGGATCTGGGCCCGGAAAGAGCCCGTTACGCTTCTCTTCCCCCCCACTTCGCCACCCCTGCCCGCCCCCTTTCCCCCCCTCTCACTTACTCCGGTCTCCGGCTCAGGACGCCTTTGCCGATGGCCTGGGGGGTCTTGTGCTGGAGCAGAGCGGCGCAGCAGCCCTTCTCCCTGCCGTCCTTCTCCGCGGGGTGCTGGTGGGGCTGGAGCGGGGGGTGCTGGTGGCCGGGAGCCCGGCCGCTGCCGCCGGGGCCCGCCGGTGCCTGCTTGCCCGCCGGCGGCGGCGGCGGCGGCTGCGGCGGCTGCTGCGCCGGGAGCTGTTGGTGGTGCTGGAGCGGGTCGGACTGGCCCGGCGGCGGCGGCGGCGGCGGGGGCTGCTCGGGCGGGGAGCCCTGGGGCGGCGCGGGGGCCGCCGGCGGCTCGGCGGGGGCCGGCTGCTGCCCGCGGAGGTTGCGGTTCTCGGTGCTCAGCTCGTCCAGCCGCCGCTCCAGCTCGTCGATGCGCTGCCGCTGGGTGTGGATGAGGCTCTGCTGGTTCTGCACGATGGCGGTGAGCTCCTTCAGGTAGAGGACGGCGCGCACCGGGTTCTCCAGCAGGCTCTCCATGCCCCGGCCGCCGGCCCGGGCCGCCC
>VFFE01005762.1:14550-27183 GCA_008921705.1 Burhinus oedicnemus
CCCCCCGCCTTCCCTCAGCGCGGCGGCGGGCGCCGCTCCGGCCGCGTGCGGGTGGTGCTGACCTCGCTCCGCTGCGGAGCGGCCGGTGCTGAGGGGAGCCCGCGGCGGGAGGCGGCAGCGGGGCCCAGCCGTGCCCTTCTGCGGAGCCCTTCGCCGCCTCTCCGACACCCCCCTCTTCGCTCCTCCCTGAATGGCACTTCTAAGTGTTGCTAGTCTGTTTTTTTCTTCCCAGGGTGACTTAGTGATTTCTTTTTTCGTTGGGTTTTTTTTTTTTTGTTCAAAGTGACTTGAATAATTGTGGCTGGTTTTGGCTGCCCTGATGAAAACCGTGCTGTTTTTCACTCTACCTTGTTAGGATACAGAAGGCAGGACTAAAGCGGAACTTGAGGGAAGGAGTTACCGAGGAAAATGGATGTTAAGAGAAATCCACTGCTTCCCTGCAAGTTTGTCGCTCGTTTGACTCTTTGGTGACCTTTAGGTTCTTGGGAAGAAAACTGGGACTTACTGCGGAGTTTTGCTTGGGGGGTGCGGAGGCCGTGGATGTAATACCAGAGAAGTGACAGGCAGGGCCTTTGCTGTTGGACTCGTGCAGGTTTTCTTCATTTCTCAAGAAATACCTTCCCTTGCCCTTCCGCATCCGCAGCCTTAAGAGTTGGCAAACTTACAAACTTGAGTCTGAGAAAGTATCCCTGTGCTTTCTGTTGTATTCAATAAGTAACCTGGCAAAGGTTAATAAACTTTGTTTCAGGAAAACCTGTGTAGATCCATGAACCATTTTGATGATTTCTGTAAAGGGTAAAAAAGTGGCATCCTTTCCAATCACTGTGGGCACTGAAGATCCAGGAGGTGTAACGAGCAGTCAAGACCTGGTTTTTGGCAAGTATGTCAGTAGATTTGCCTGAGTGTACAAAAGGTGCAAGGCCACAGAACAAAAAACAAGTGGTTTTAAGTAGGTGATTTTGAGCGTAGAACTACTCTTGTTTTGCCTTTTCAGATCAGCAAAACCTGCACCGTAGCAAGGATTTCCTGACGTGAGGAACCGAGCAATGTAAAGGAGAATCTCTGTTTCAAATAAGCTGAAAGGTGTATTTCCAGTCTTTTCTGTTCACGGATAGCCCTGGGAATGTAAACTGATGCAAACAGGATCACCAGGATTAGAAGCTGTTCACAGACTCCTCCTAAAAAAGAGCTGCTGTTCACAGTTCTCTCGCAAGCACTTAGAGATGGCTTTGGGGGATTGTGAAACATTGCCATATGTCCCCTGTGTGTTGGGGAAGACCCCAGAGTGAACTCTAAGGAGTAAGAGCATTCAAATCCCCCACGCTTATGATTTTATTGGAAAGTTTTAGGGGAGACCTTCCTCCATCTCACTTCCTAGTGTGTCATTAATGTTTTGTGACAGGGGATTGACTGAGCAGGAACTGGCATTATTTAGCAAGGGGAGAGAGATGGTTATAGGAGAATGTGAAAAAAGGCACACACAGAAAGACAGGGGAGGTGAAAACACCTAGACTATATTTGGGGAAGAGTGGAAGTGATCGTTTGGGAAATTGTGCTGGTATGCTGTCATCTTTCAGAGACACCATTGAGCAGCATCATTTCAGTCTTGCCTCACAGGAACAGAGTCCAGAGACACCAATGGAAATAACGTGCTTTTGGCATTAATACATAATGGGAAACAACCAGGGATGGCTATGGGTACGCTCACATACGTACGTAGACACACACAGAGAGCTACCTTGTCCTTGTTAGGAGAGACTTCAGGCAGGGATTGTTTATCTTGCAGAACAGAGGAGGCTGTTTCAACTCTTCAGACAAGCCCTGTGCAGAGTTCTGTCTTTGCAGCAGACATCATGTTCCTTTGCGGCTCAGCTGGATAAAAGCGATATAGACATCGTACTGGCCTATCCAGGTACAGTCAGCCAGGTCGTGGCATGTATTTTTAAGGCAATACTAACTAAAAAGAAAAAAATCGGCCGGGTTTGACTGATTGGGGGTGGGCAAAACAGCTTGGAAGTCATGTCATTGTGCTTGAATGCTTATCAGATGATGTGACATTTACTGTGCAGAGTGGACCCGATGTATTCATTCACTGTTTCTGCGCCTTTAATTTGCTTGACCAGCCTCATTAGCCTAGTTTCTACTAATAAATCTTTGTCATAAATTAAACAGGGACCTACAGCCATGGACTGGTAAACTAAAATCAAGCAGGCTAGGAGAATCTGAAAGAAACCTGTTTTCTGTGTGGGTGTGGTGACTGGTGGACAAAAATGGTAAGACCAGCCCTGACCTTCCAGGTTTCTAGAGAGACCACATGCCAAAGGAAAATGCAGCAGAATGCTTTTGTGCCTAACATGAAAGAGTATGCAGGGATCTCCTTACAAAACTTCAAGAGTTGCATAATCCTCCGTAATAAGAAAATTCAGTGAAGACGGGGTATTCATTCAGGAGGAATCTGCAAGGATATCAGAAGAAACTGAATGTCTTCTTTCACTCAGTAAGCAAGAATCCTGCATAGCTCGGAAACGCCTCCTCTTTATCCAGCCATCATTGTGTCCCTTTGATTATGCTGCCACAATACCTAGCATACATCATTTACAAAGCTCCGCACATTAGTGAAGTAAGCTTTACTGTTCCGAAGAAGGTGAATGTTAAGATCATAGCCATCAGAAACAGGGAAATAAGGACACACAGTGGTTAAATGACTTGTCCAAGGCCATGCAGGAAGCTAGGGGAACAGATCTCTGATTTCCAACATCTTTGGCATTTAGCCCAATCTTCAGGTTGTTAAATGCTGCTGCTTCACTCTTTAGGAGAGATAATATCTAGAAGGAAACAATGGTGAAGGAAAGTATGAATTTTGTTAAAATTATTTTTGCCATAGATAATTTGTTGGTATTGTATTTTTCAAAGTCCTGATTCTTTTCAGTCCATTCCAGAAAAAATAGTAACGAATAATAATGGATTAATTATATTATTATGGAATAAAGTGCTTCCCTTATCCACTTAGCAAGGTGCTTGGGCATTGCACAGACAATTACAAATAAAGCAGTAGCGATTAAAATAAGCATGCATTATAAAAACAAAACAAAATGCAAATAATTCAAGCCCCAGGATTTAATGGAAAGGTCTAATACTACATGATTTAATTTTATATTTATTTCACTATTTAATTCAGTCAGAGTGGTGTGAATCCATAAATAAGGGTATACTAATAAGCATACACGATAGGGAAGGTAGTAACATCTTCAGGTGTTCCATCTGCAGAAAAATTTTCACTGCAGAGTGTTCTTGCAACATCTTCTGAGATGCCCTAATCCCACTTTAATTTGCAACAGCTCACTGAAACTTGATGCGAACAAATCGCTCCAGCATTTTGACAGGTAGAGACTTCCCATGTTTTTCCATTTGAAATTCTGTTCAAGGCATTTCCCTCCTCTCAGTTACACTCCATCGCCTTCTCCTGGACAGGAGCTCCTCACAGCAAATCCAGGCAGCCTTCTCCCCGTTTCTTGCATTTGACCCCATTCTCCTTTACCGTCCATGCCCAGGCCTTGCAAGGTAACAACTTTCTCCTGGTAATTCAGTATCCAAAGTGCTACCAGTTTGAGATGCAGGGCATTTAGCTTAGGTTCCCAGCTATGATTTTATGGTCTTATTATAAGCTTATGAGCTTCTGCTAAGGTTTTTTATACTCCTATAAGACAGGTATTTCTATTGTTGCTCTTTTAGGAACAAGCACACCTGAATAAAACAAAGATTATTGGTGTTCAAGGTCAAGTCCTTAGTACTCAAGGAAAGACAGATTTAATGTTGGCCAGCCCACCTTAATTAACCTAATGCTTTCTCCCCTTCTTCCTGTCTCTCTCAAATCCGTGACAGAATCTCAAGTGAAATCCCCACAGCCAGTGTTTCCCACCAGATCAATTTTCATCCTGTTCTTAAGAAGTACGCACAAGGAAGCATAACACAAATCGTATAAGAAAGACAGGATTAGAGCAAAAGATAGGAGGGAAGAGATGCAAGAATCATGGTCTTGTGTTGCCACCTTCCATCCTGATTTCTGGGGGAATACGGGGCGTTTTCAGCCCCACCTGGAAGTTAGCAGCTGCCTGAGTAGAGATTCTCAGAAATGCTTGCAAACAGCCTACAGACCCCAAAGAAAAATCTGCAGGAATTAGATGAATAATTTCAAAATAGAGGATAGAATCAAGACAATCACAATGTACTCATGCATAATTCATGGCTGGGGAAAAAAAATCTGCGTCTCCTGAATGCTTCTTTCACTCAGGCTTCTTCCACTTGAGGCCTCATCCAAAACTATTCAGATCAATGAGAGATGTTTCACCATCTTGAGTCTAAGCCAAGTCACTATCTGCTTACACCTGTTAAACAGATGGATGAAATGAAGCTAAGACCAAGTAAAGTCTGTTGCCCACAATCACAAAGGATGCCACTGAGGGTCTGTAATTAGAAAGCGGAGTCAACAGCGGTGCTCCCTCTGCTTCAGATGAGCATTGAGTAAAGGCAGGAGGAGTCCTCTGGCATCCTCATCCTTAGTCCTGCACCTAGAAGGCAGGTGGTACGGTCTGCAGTCCTACCTTCTGTAAACTGAAACCTGCAACAAGGTGAACTCTCTCTCTCCTGTTCAGGCTGTTGAATTGTTAATCCATACTGATACCGCAAAATCAGAAGCAAAGGGAAAATATCTTGTTCTATAAATCAAACATAAAGAGCTGAGATGTGGTAAGGACAAATACTTCAGATTCTTTCAATGTTGGGTTTTTTTGTTCTCTTCAGTGGAGTACAGCTAAGCTGACGTATAAATATTTTCAAACAGCTGCTCATCAGGAAAAAGGTACAAATTCTGTATTGTAGCCTTAGCCGAGATGTGTATTTTTGACACATTTTCAAATCTTGACTGTACTTTAACTGTGCTATTGCAGCCTTGCATTATTTACTGCAAATTAAAAGGAATCAAGGTCCCTCTTTAGAATGCACTTTCCCTTTTAATGTTGCTAAATGTTACATTATCTCCTGTCTTTTTCATGAAATTAAGCTTTGACCACTTAATTGATTAATTCTAGAGAGCAAAAGCTACACAGAGACATTTTCTTCAGAGTCAGTCAGTTTTTTGTTTGAACTGACAGTTGTTCAGTCTTTTGTAAATACTGCAGTGAAATGAAAAAATGGAAATGAGCTTGATTCTCCAAATCTTATCTGACTAGTCCCACTGAATTACATGGAGATTTTGAGATGGGATGAGTTTGTGTGATCTGACCTTGCATAAGATACACAGAAAAAAAAGAGAAAAAAAAAAAAAGAAATGGAATAATGTTAAGTCTAAACTAATACTCCAACTAGACACTTTTTCTGCAGTGGCAGAGATCAAATACTGTCAAGAAAACAAAAAACATGCATGAACAGTATACATTTCAGCTAAGGCTACAATATACCATTATTCTGATAAGCAGCTGTTTAAAATATTTATGTCAGCTTAGCTGCGTTCCACCAAAGAGGAAAAAAACAATCAAAACATTGACAGAAACTGAAGTATTTGTCCTTACCACATCTCAGCTCTTTATGTTTGGTATATAGAACAAGATATTTTCCCTTTGCTTCTGATTTTGTCATATCAGTATGAATTAACAATTCAACAGCCTGAACAGGAGAGAGAGAGTTCACCTTGTTGCAGGTTTCAGTTTACAGAAGGTAGGACTGCAGACCGTACCACCTGCCTTCTAGGTGCAGGACTAAGGATGAGGATGCCAGAGGACTCCTGCCTTTGCTCACTGCAGAGGAAGGACTGCTTGTTGACTCCAACGCTATCTGATGACAGACCCTCCGTGGCGTCCTGTTCCACCTTGACAGCATGGCTTTGTGTGGTCTGTGCTCCCGTTAGGTAAGAGGGGTAAGCAGATGCTGACTTCTCGGAGAAATTAAGGCCAGGACAAATCAGTAATACAGCTGGCCTGACGTGCGACCTACCATATAATCTCATGCAGCTACTGAACCTGGAACATGAGTTTAAGAAAAACCTATCTCCAGAAACGCCTCTGGTACCACTGTGAAGATAGTAAAAGGTAGAGCATTTGTCTCACTCCTTGATATTTTGTCGCTATAGTTAATCTCTCTCATTGTTGATGCGTTGGAATATTTTTCTCATTTGAATGTATCCTTTTTACTTCCCAGCCGTGAGTATTTACACCGTTCTCCACCAGGGTAAAGAGCTCTTTAGTCCTAAAGCTTTTCTCTCCTTGAAGGTGACTGATCAGATCACCTGATGATATTATTTTTAGCAAGCTAAACGGACTGAACTCTTTAAATGATGCAGTTTTTTTAAAACTTGAGTCTTCGTTTTTGGCTTTTGAGGTAATCCTTCAGACTTGCTGATACACAGTGTGGTCCAGCTAGAGGCAGGCCAAATATTTGCTGAAGAGGTCGCTGCTCAGATGTGTTCCTCTCTCTTTTTGCTCATTATTTATGGGGTCAGGCTTCTGCTCAGGTTAACCTTTGCCTTCAAATCTGCTTACAGACAGGATCCCTTGTGCTCAGACATGCTGACTTGTGATAAATATTTCTGTGTTCTGTTTTGGTGTCTGAAAGCATTTCAAGGAGCAAATGAAGAGACAAAAAGGATCCTGTGACTCAAAACCAACCGAACTTGCTCCAGACTCTTCTTTCAGGAACACGGCAGAATTGCTTCAGACAGCTACCACCATCCACATTCCTGCAAATGACTCCATACAGTAGGACCTCTGTCTACACAGCCTCTTGCAAAGGACACAAAAGACCACTCTGTTTTGGGAGGCCCAGATGTAAAGAGCAGGAGATAGGTCAAATAGTGGCAGATCACAGCTCTAGTTTTTGTGTTGCATGCATTAACTTAATATAAGCTTAAGCTCTGGGTGCAAGCCCATTCTGTCTTGTGAATTTCTTCACAACTGATGAGATTTTGGCAATGGTTGAAGCCAATCTAGTGACAAGGTAAGCAGCTGAAACCTTACAATATTTAACTTGGCCAGAGAGAAATTCCCCACTTATTTGCTGGCTACTATATTTGCCCATCTCCCACGTAAAAGCATCCTAGCAGACTCAGCAGATAGTGAGCACCACTACAATCCTTTTTAAAAGAGGGGAAAAAGGAAAAAAAATCCCAAAAGCTCACAGCAGCACTGCTTCTTCTTTCCATCCCATCAGAGATGACAGTTCAGTTACTCCTTCCCTCTGCAGCATTCTCTGCAGCGCTCACCTTGGGAAGGTGGAGGGAGAAATGCCAAAGGATAAGGGGTCTTGTCCCTGGAGGGAGAGAGGGCTTAGGAGCCAGCAGCAGTAATACTGGCTGGATGGTGGGGAGACAAAACCAATGTGAATTGGGAAGCATGATACATAGGGAGACCAGTGAGAACTGACAGGGGCAGGGGGCTGAGGATGCAAGAGCTGTTAGTCGCTGGGGTGGGCAGAACTGCGCCAGGGGGAAGGCAGATGTTTGTTCTGCAGGCAAGAATGACGTGGAAGTTCTGGAAGAGAAGTGAATGTGCAGAAGGAGGCAGAAAGGTGTGAGGGCAAGAGGTATCTGAAGTGCTTCTCAGTAAACTGAAGAGAATGGCTGAGTATTTGTTATAAAGACGTGCTGAGTATGGTCAAAAGGAAGATTCAAATCTGGAAAGTTAGGTTGAAGTCCACTGTGTAAGACTTTAAGGGCATATAAATAACAAAAATCAGATGCCTAGGAAAGAGAATTACAGTGGGAGCAGCACAAAGTGACCCTTTCCCAATATATGCTTCCAACCAGACTTCCCAAGCCAGAAGTGATACCCTTGCATTAAAATAACCTCTCAGTAGTTTTCTCTTCTATCAGTTTGTCTGGTCTCACCTTGAACCTGTCTGAATTTTAGCATTCACATCATCCTGTAGCAGGGAGTATCAGATCTTTGTTCCAGCTATACTTACCTGTAACACTCTTTCATTGCCCTACTGAGGAACAAGGACAGCATCACATACCTGAATGAGGGATCAAGGCCACATGAGCAAACAGAATCCCCTCTCCAAAGATGTCACTGCGCAGGAGCAGGTAGGTACCTGGGACTTGGTCAAAAGACAACACCAGTCTTTCCACTGACTCTGTCTTATTTTCAGGTCTGGATCCTAAAGCAGCCAGAGTTATTTGCTGATGTCTTAAGTTATGATTTGTTTAAAAGCTTCCCATCTGTTCAGGTTTGTACTCTGTTTCATACACATTTAAATTACTGCTGGATGGATGTGGTAGAGTGATGATTTTGGAAATACTCTCATTGTTTTTTAGTTTCTTATGTGCTGTGTTTTTTACAGAGATCAGCACAAAAAAGCAAAACACAACCAACTGTGACAGAATATATAAAACAGCATGAGCTGCCTACAGATAAATAAAAACAGTCCAAAATAATAGAGACCAATGTGAATCATGACCAATAAGCATATTTGTAATAATAAACATGTCATCTGTGTCAGATAAACAAATCACAAATATTTATTAAGATAACAAGCAGATTATTAATAGAGAGACATCCCAAACTCAGATCATGTCTCTCAGTCCTAGCAGATATGAATTAGCAGCCAAACCTGCCAAAATAAATCTGCCACTCTCACAGAGGTCATCATACCTAACAAATTTTTTAAACAAAGAAAAAAAAAAAAAGGAGAGTATGAAGAAGGAGAGAGCAGACAGGCATTTTTTTTTTCCTTCTACTAGTATGACATAGTTTAGAGACATCAGCTTGCATTAGTGCTACTAAAGATGATATAAGCATGACGATGATAAGAAAAAACTGGAGGCAGGATTGAGGGAGAGGCTTCCCCTGGTAGCTGCAGTTCTGACCCCAATCCTATAAGCTGCTCCAGGCAAGCAGGTGCATGAGGCCTCATTTTGAAATCAGTGGGTTCAAGCCAAGCACAAAAATCTGTCTAGCTGGAGCATCAGCCTGCAGTTACTATTTACCTCCTTTTGCTAGTCTTTCTGATGCAGATAACAGTTTGTTGATACGGCATGAGTTCTGATGTCATGAAAAAACACGACAGAGTATTTATTCTTTGACTCTGGTGGTTGCAGAGTGAAGCCAGTCAGTTTAAAAAGTGAACCAAAGTTAATTTTCAGGAGGAGCTAAATAAAAACAGTTGTTTCTTAATGCAAACCTGGCACTAGTGCATCATGCAGGTGATGGATGTACAGTCCTAAGCTTCTGGAAATGGAGAGGCTGAGGTTGTAGTAGCAGTGGGAATTCTTCTGTAACATACATTCTGTATGTTTCACAGCATAGACTTCAGGACATAAACAGTATTATTCCAAACTGAACAAACCAGGCCTATAAAATACCAAATGTGACTGAAACAATATTGGGTTTGGCATTAATTTGTTGTACTTCCTTCCCTTCCATGAAGGTGATGGTGCATACTCAAGGCCAAGCTCCTGCTGCCGCCACACAGATATATTCCAAGATGGAAATGAGGAACTCCTAATGTGACAGACTGCCTGTCCTGGCTGGGTCTCCAAAGAAGAGTAGGAGCAAAAACTACCTCATCACTGCTAGTGCTGGTTCAGATAAACCCAGGGAGTTTCTGTGATGGGAGCCCAAGTGGAGCTGATGTTCTGGCAACTGCTGGCATTTTTACCACCCACCATGCTCATTAACCCTCTCTTCATCCTTGCTGGCACTTCCAGTGGCGTCACTGCTGCTTCAGCTGAACTGGTAGGTAGCCCTGATTGGAAC
This sequence comes from Burhinus oedicnemus, assembly GCA_008921705.1. Classification (NCBI taxonomy): domain Eukaryota; kingdom Metazoa; phylum Chordata; class Aves; order Charadriiformes; family Burhinidae; genus Burhinus; species Burhinus oedicnemus. The sequence continues at coordinate 24,297 of VFFE01005762.1, forward strand.
CTGTCCTGCTTAAACAACTATGTTGTAGCCAGCAGACTGTTTGTTCAGTGGGCTCCTGAAAAATTAAAACCCTCTCTTACAGGTAAGAGTTGAGCTATGTAGAGCTAAAGGCAAGGGTTCACTACATGCTTTCAAAGTCAGAGAGTAAAACTCCCCTCGACTTTAGCAGCAGCCGAGATTTCACCCTGCGTGATGTCTACGTTGCTTTTCTAGTGGTTCTGGGGTAGTGGTGAATATGAAGTACTTTGCAGCGATAGAGACAAGGTGGAGTACTGTGTGACAGTTTGCACGACTATGGGGAATAAAGCCCAAAATAAAACCAGGAGCTCTCAACTGTAAATACCAGTCAGCGCAATAATAGGTAGGTGCTGCCTCTGATCCCCACTGGAGCTAGTGCAATCATGGCCAGGCCAGTATGAATTTTAAGGAATATTCTCGTAGCTGGTTTATATTTTCATTTGCCTTCTGTTAAGTCCTACTTACTCACTGTGAGGTATCCCCACAAATTCCTCCTCTTCCTTTATGTTTATGTATTTGGATCCTTTCAGATATTCTTTCCCACCTGCAACAGTTGTTTTGTGAAGACCCCGAGTCCTTTGTTTTCTTCACAAGCCAGCTTCTTGCTCCTAATGCTGTTTGACTTACCTTTCCTGGCCCTCTCCGTGCTCAGCCTACTTCCCTGTATGCCGGAAAGGTCAAGTCTGTATAAGTCCCCCGCACCACACACGGACACATCCACAACCATCCACTTTAAAGGCAGGAGTACCCCAAGGCTTTGCAGGCAGAGGAGAGCTGTGATTCCTCACCATTCAGAGCAGGATGCCGCTTGTCTTTAGCAATCCAGCCGAGCACCTCTGCCTGGCAGCAAAGTACTTGGGCAAAAATAGATGGAGAGGCCCCCTCGAACAAAGTTACGGGATTTCTGGGCTCAACCCTGACTCTCTGCATTCAACGGGAAATTCAAGGACATATTCATGATTCGTATAAATTTGAGAACACGTCTTTTGTTGTTGATTGAAGCTCAGACTGAACTGAGAGGTTAAGAGCTTGGCTGTGGTCCTGTCTTCCTTCCTGCTGAAAATTCTTGGTTCCTGGCTCGTTTTAGTGGATGTGCTTACCCACTACCAAAGGCCATGTTGAAATGGATGTAGTGATTTGTTTGTCATAAATTGTTTATTTGCCAAAATAAACATTCAGCCAATGCAAAATTATTTGTGAATTTGAGATGCACTCACTGAACATTTTGGGCATTTAAAACAATGAGGACAACACTATAGGAATTACAAAATGCTTCTTTTCGATGTATTTTTAAGCAAATTGTTTAGATGTCTTAGATGAAATCATAAGGTGGTAGGGACAGAGGGGAGTCCTACACCATCACCCAGCTACTGTCCTGTTCAGCAGCTCCTGGTGAGGATGCTCACATAGGCCATGACAGAACCGTGTCACATGCCACAGGGGTGCACAAATGTAGCACGTTTCTCAGGAAAGAGGCTTTAACGTTGGAGCACACCCCCTTCCTGCTCTCCAGTTCGTATGAAACTCCCCAGACTTGTGAATTTTGAGGGTAGGGTTTTTTTTCTAAGCCCTTTGTCTTCTCCAAAGAACAGGAAAAAAATTAAAACCTGGAGTAGTAGTTATTTATTGAGGCTTAACTTTACTATTTTGTTAAAGAATGAGCTATGCAGTTTAGCTAGCACATAGAAGAACTATTAGAAATATTTATTAAATAAATTCACTGGTTTTATTATAAAACAATGACAAAGATACTGTTAAACTGGATGTTGTGTTGCACACTATTATATTTGCCTGTTCCCATTTCTCTAAAATGAAGGGGGGAATTAAAGTCTGAAGTGATAGATATATATCCTACCGCTTTGTAAATTACAAGAAAGATTATAACTGTAGGTCTTGGAAATAGAATTAAGTAGGGACCTGATGTTATAGTACAGATACCAAATAAATTCATATTTCTAGAGAAAGATCTTGTGAAATTAACATGGCACCTTGGTATACAGTTACTATAAGGCAGTTAATATGGCATAATCTTAAGGACGACCAGGAAATTTGGTCTGCAGCACAGAAGAATTGTAATAGCCTGATATGGTAAGCTTTGAAATGAAGTAACTTCATGTGAATACTTAACAGCAATAGAAAGCATTTGAATGATTGAAATGCAAGAGTAATAATGTCACTGGAAATGTTTAACATGTATTTCACTGCTCATTCAGAAGGAAAATATTTCATATAAGAATTTCAAGTTTTCACTAGATTTCCAGTTGAGTAGAAATTGGAAAAACATCTCTGAAGGTGATGCCTAGGCTCCTCTATGAATCTAGTCCTTTGCTTTTTTTGCATATACCTGGAAAAAAATGGCAGAACTAAAGTTGGTCCCAACCAAAGAAATAGCAAGTAAGTTACCCTAAAACTATGTAGCTTTTATTATTTACCAAATACACTGAAAACAGTTTGGTTTGGGGCTGACTTTGGAATAAAGCAGAGTTTAATTTTTTGGTTCAACAACTGAATCAAATAATCAATTATTCACACAACCCAGCCATCTGAACACCCACTTAAATCCTAAAATAGGAGCTTGCCATTGACAGCAAAGAGTTTGGATGAACTTCTTCTCACAGGGGTGAGTCTCATTCCCAGGGAATATTGATTTCTGTTACTTAGTTTTTATATTTGAAAAGATGAAAAATTGTTTCCAGCTTGAAACTAACTCTGCAGGAACAAGCTTTTATTAAAGAAATTTTTTCAGTGCAAATTTTTCTTTCCCACGTATTACTTCATTTTTTGAAATATGCTTCTAGGCGGCAATGTCAAAAGCACAATTAAATGGTGCAGGACTGAGTCCTAATTGATGGTGACAATAATTAAAATG
>VFFE01005762.1:27203-102957 GCA_008921705.1 Burhinus oedicnemus
CCCCCCCCCCCCCCCGCTTTCACCCCTCATTATTCTGTTTGGAAACAGACTGTCCTAAAATGTATTGAATGTCCTGCTGTCACTATTTAGACAAGCATTTGTCAGTAGGTTCTTAATATACACTAATATTTTCAGTAGGCTTTTAATAGAACATCTTTCTCTCTCTCTAGTTATATTTAACTCTAATCTTTAATACAGGGTCTTGCATCTCTTTTCACGCTTCTCTTTTTATTAACTTTCCAGATACATTCAGAAATCCCCTAATTTGCATCCAGCAATGACTTATGTCTTGAAGCATTAAAATGTACATTTAAAAAACATTGAAGCTAATATAGGAAACTGATAAAATACTATTAAAAGTTCCCAGTTTAAATATACGTGATTTGAAAAATATGAATTTTTAAAAGAGCTATTTTTAAAAAAGGAAGAAATGTTCTTGAAAATTCCATCTCTTTTGTGTCTTCCTTCAGGAATGAAAAGTCCAGAAGATTAAAAAAAAAAAAAAAAAAAAAAAAAAAAAAAGGCATGTCCACTCCATGGGTAGGGAGTGCAGTGAATGCTGGCATTTATTTGAGCTTTTCAGAATGGTAAAAAAAAAATTAACCTTCAATTTTTTGGGGGACAAAGTCTAATATTTAGCACCCACGTTGTTCTAAAGGAACAATGGAAAGGTGGTCAGAATCAAAAGAAGGATGATGTTCACGATGACTTGCTAACACAGTAGCTGGTAGTTGAGCTGGCTCCTTCATTCTTGGGTTAATGTTCTCTTCACGTGGCAGAGGGGGATTAGTCAGTTTGTGACAACTCCTAACTTCATTATAGCAACAGAAGAATGGCCAGCAGTGGGGTTCGTGTCTGAAACAAAGGGAGAAGCTTTGGATAGCCGGGTTTTGGTTTGGATATGCAATGGTAACTGGGATTCCATGGCAAATAGCTGGGTGTCTGAGAGTGTTGCAGATTCTGAGTCTTGTATGTGTTGACTTTAAAATTAAACAAGTAATTTGTGCCTGTTAGGAACATGGTTAAGTGGACGCCTTAGCATACTTGTTGCTTTTCTCTTACGGCCATGGCTGTTCTTAATATTTCTCCCTTTCCTTTATTTTTTTTTTTTTAAAGGCCTGGTATGGAATGTTTGATCTCTTGCCAGGTAGCCTAATGGGAATACTCTGTTCAGTTATGCAAGAAGCATGGATTTGATCCCTAACTCCTGTTACCATGCTCTTAGGAATACACGGTTACAAAAATAAAAGCATTAGCCTGCAGCCATACTGCTGTGTGCTGTGCTCTCGTCAGATCTCACGTGTTCAGCAAGGTCAGCCCTGCTCAGGACTCACAGAGTTGGGGGTGCTGTGGGGATGTGGAAGGAGCCACAGAATAAAAGAATGTGCATGAAACACTGTCCTTGCCTTGTCTGTGCTCCACTCCAGGGAGTTGCTACTCTCTGGTTGTCCATTTTTTGTTACCTTTTTCCCCCCTCATATGTACATGATTCCATAAACATTTTTTTTCTTTTTTTTTTTTTTTTTTTAAGTCAACAAAGGCAATTACCGTGAGTATGCAGAACTGTGTGGATGCAATGCTAAGAACGGCATTTTCAAATTCATAGCTAAGAGTCTTCCCAGCAACACTTAGGACAGAGACCTTTGCAATCCAGCTTTCCCTTACAGACCAGTTCAAGGTGCGTCAATACGAGACACTAGTTCAGTGAAGCTCTACAAAAAGATACCATTTTAACCTATCATAGTAATACATGGGTCATTTGATACTCATGTGTGCATTGAAGAAGTTGCATTATTATTGTTAATCATGTTTTTTTTTCCAGCACTGCCTGAGAACCAGCCACAGCCTGAGCCGTATGTGACACACCGCAGTACGTTGTGCCCTGGAGAACTTACAGTCTGATGGGCAGTGCAGGCACAGGATGTCAGAAGAGCTCTGGCACTCCTGAAGAATAAGTAATGTGATGCTGGCAAGTGATGTTTAAGCTGTAAGTCCTGGGCTGAGGAGGCTTGGATGACAGGGAAGAAAGTGTAGAAGCAGAAAGGGGTTGAGGAGGGGACTTTGACAAGAGTGGCAGAGCAGAAGGCAAAAGGGGACGGATACAGTGCTTCTGTCATCTTCAGGCTCTAGTTACTTCCACTCCATTGCATCTTACCCCAAAGCCCCATTACTAGCGGAAGAGGAAGGCCACATGTTTGGAGGGAAGCGTGTGGGAAAAGTGTCTCCACAAATCTGAGTCAGAAGAAAGCTCGTGCAGAGGGACATGTGGCTGTAGTTGGCCCTTATTTTATCCCCCTGCAATAAGAACACCTCAGAGGTAATAGAGATATTAATGTTATACTTAGAGCATCTATACCTCTAGGGGAAAAAAAACCCAAAAGGACTTAGCATATTACTTTTGTCTCCCAAATGACAGAATGTTGTTTAGTTATGTCTAGTTTCAACATCCTGTGAGCATATATTGATTGGTAGTGTGCACTCAGAGGGGGTGCTAATTGTTACCAGACACAGAAAAAGGGACAGATGTTCAAGGAGGATCCTGCCTGTTCTTCTAAGGCAATGCTACAAGCAAAACATTAGAGCCAGACCTGAAGCAAAACCCGAGGTCCAAACACTTCTAAATGTTAGGTGAGCTCAACCCTACGTCCAACTGCAATAGCAAAACATTCCTCAGATCTGACAAACTGCAAAACGAGAGGGATGTCTGGAGTAAGATCTGATCTGTTTTCTGGCGCTCTCCTGACCTTGTGCAAAAGCGACTCAGCCAGCTCTGCCTGAATGTTTGACAAACGCTATTCAACAGACTACAAGAATTTTCCAGCATCTTCAAAACACACAACCACAGCAGCTACTCTGTATTCTCCTCACCTTCGCTTTTTACATTTTCCCTTCAGGTTCCGAGTTTTATGTTATTAAATTTTGGTGTAAAACATTATAATAAATAATAAGTAGCAACATTTTCCATCCTAAAGATATCAAAGATGGAAAAATATTGTTTCCATTTTTCTAGTGAGGAAAGTGAGGCACTAATTACTTGCCCAAGGTGACTTTGCTCAGTAAAAGATACTGCAGCAAGAGAAAGAGCAAATTAATTTGTTTTGAAGGTTGGGTTTGTTGGTTTGCTTTTACTTGAGAAAAAGCACTCTGATGGGAAAATGCAGTTTCAGAAAAGTGAAAATGAGTTCAAATATAATGTGAATCTAAAAGGGTTGGCTCTTGCACATGAATTTGTGGCTGTGACACAACAACAGATGAGTGATCAGTTTGTGTATAGATAATTGCAATGAGTCTAGCCTACAGGAAAAAAATGTCTTTATGCAAGAGTTCTGGACACGGTGGAAGCGCTTGAATATTGCGGTGATGGAAAAGCTAACAGACAGAATAAGCACTCTAGACAGTTAGCCAGAGAGCGGCATGCAAAAGCACAGAAACCCTGACGTGCCCTGAGCTGCTCTGGATCAGTCAGTTGCTCACAGTGAGGACTGGGCCAGCAAATGAAAGCAAAGCAGAGCATGCAAACCTCCGCGCAGCCCACAAGAAGACCGGTGGAAACATCTGGCTTCATATGTTCAGCAGATCAAGGGCAAAAGCAGGTTCTGACTGGGGATGGGGGACAGGTCACTATATTGCAACTGCAGAACAAAGTGACTGAAAGTGGCAGTGCCACCACGCATAAACAGGACCTCCGCAGCCCCCCTCAACTAGTGTTTCCTGTTGGTATTGACTTGGGCAATGGCTCTGGGAAAGCCAGAAGTCGTTTTCCAAACCAGCAGTTAGTGCATTTTGTAACTGCAAAGCCTCTGCCACACTGTCACGCGTGACGTGGCACACCACGAGGTGCTGCTTTTTGCACCCTGTGAAAAATCATGTCTTATTGACTGCATGGGAAGAAGGATCTCCATCTAAATTTTCCTGTACTTGGGCAACAGTGGGTAGTAGTGCTCCTTTTGTTAGGAGAGAAAAATACTGTGCGTGATTTTGTTTTCGTTGGCTGGAACAAAGCAGCAGCAGGGGGAGCTTGGCTGAAGGTGCCAGTCAGTTCCCCGAGAGCAGCCCTTGCTTAAGTAAGAGGATCCTGTCCTCAGGACCACTGAAAATCACCCAGTGAAAGGTTATGAAATGTAGCCAATAAACGTTGCTCTGGACAGAGAAGAAAAAGTGTCCCTTATTCCACTGGCTGGGAATGGTGTCGCTCAGTCTCGACCAGCCAGTTGTGTGGGCTGAGACGTGCAGCTGGCTGGAGACTAGTGCCTCTGCAGTTGAATTAAACACTGTGTTAAGCAGCTGCTCTCCCGATTTGCCTCCAGACTCTTTCTGTGCTGTCATTAACACCTACTTGTGCCTGGTTACATAGGTCTTGTCTGGACAGGTTGATATATGACAAGGTTACACCAGAGCTCACTATAGTTTACAGCCTCTCGGCCGCTACCAGTGTCTTCCTGGTGCTTTGTCCAGTCCACTGCTACCCTGCTATCGCTTCTCACATGGGGCTCACTGCATCCCTGCCGCTCCAGCACCTCTCTGCCTGCCTGGCCTGAGATTCACTGTCTTCCTTTTCTCTGTCCAGTTCTTGTTAGCTCTCTTTTTGCCTTGTACTGATGGATTTTGCAAACCTGCTGTCTCCTTTTCCTCAGGGCGGCTGGGAGGGGGACATGGGAAGCGGCTGCATCAGTCTGCCATCACCTCTTGCTTTCCCTTGAATTTTATACATGCATTGAATTGGATTTTTATCCAAGCAGCAGAAAGCATTTGGAGGGCTTTCCGTCAGCAGTATATAAATAAAAATGGATCAGAATAGATTGGATTGTTGCTTCTTACATCCGCTTCCCTATTTTGTTTTTGACAGGTCCTGACACCCACACACATGCTCCTTGCTCAGACTTGGCTAGATCTGCTTTTTTGTCTGCTTTGAGTTTTTTGGCAGGATTTTCCATTCCTCATAACCTTCTTCCCTTACAGAGACTTCCAGTAGCTCTTACCCTGGTCCTCAGCTCTTGGGCCTTGTGCCCTTATGCTCTCCATACTGATGGGTCTTACCAGGCCCATCATTAAAACATGACAAGGGCAAGCACTGCACCCTCCTGCAGGCTCTGAACAGGGAAGCTGCTTGTGCTGGCTCCTGATCTCCTTTGCAACTCCACCGGGTCTAACGTCACTCCCCCTCTTCAGTCTGTGCTTCCCACTGCAAAGGAGTGGAACCAAGTAAAGAATCTGCAACAGGTAATTCACATAACGGATTTACCCCTTTTTCCCTCCCCGAGTTGAATATGCTTGAGCAGGTCCTGGTGTCATCATGTGCATTCACTGTTTGAAGAGGCCTGCCTTTTTTTCCTTGTGCAGTCTTTAATGCTACATATCAATCACAAATGTTGCCCGTGTGCATTCAAAAACTGGCATTTGCTATTCAAATAGCATTGTAACTGTTTAAGTAAGTCTTGAGGAATTGTTTCTTATCCTGAAGTGGATGCGCATGCAAATACCTCTGTCATGTGTAGCAGATACTCCTTTAAAATGTGGTTTTAATATTTACAGATGCACTCTCGAAATTCAGTTTTCATCAGTATTTATGCTGGCAGAACTCGGGTTGCTTGAATGGGTCCATAAAGGCAAGTACAAAAGCAACAAACAAACTAGTAGAATGTACTTTAAAAAAAAAAATATCTATTTTCACTATTTTATAAAGTCAATTTTTAGATTTCCCAACTCTAAACACAAGCACTGAAAACAAGCAAGTGTATGAGTCAGAGATTCCCCCTTTTGCTTGCCACGCTCCGTACCAGATACGTGAAAGCAGAAAAGCAGCCAGGCACAGCAGCAGGGCTGAGTGCGGCAACAAAAAACCCATCGTCTGGGGGATTTTCTCTCAAACCGTGACCCTGCGATGCGCGGGCAGTGCCCGGGCCGAGAGCTGCGCCAACACCCCCTTCCCTTCACGGCGGGGCACTGCTCACAGAACCACTGCGTTCCGATGGGGGGGCCACCCGCGGAGGCGTGCTGGAGGCCCATCATCTCCCTCGCAAGCCACCCACCAATGCTCCCAGGCGGCTCGGCGGGGTCCCTGGGCTGCCTGTGCCCTGTCACGGGGCAGGCAGACAGCCCGCTCCGGCTGCCCACCACCTCGCCCTGGCAGGCCACTCGGGGCCCAAGCCCGCACGGCGGCTGGGGCACCAGGGAGGGTGGCAGTGACGGGGCGAGCTTCAGGCGAGGAAGACGACGCGGTACGTGGCCCAACAGTGCCAGCGGCAGGGGAGAGGGCTGGCGGCCGACAACTCGCAATATGGCGGATGCTGCCCGCCGCCGAAGAGCGCCTCATGCCCCGCGCCCCACCCTGTACCGCGCGCATGCGCAGCCCCGCCCCCCGCCCTCGGTTCGGCCCAAGGGCTCGCCGCGAGATGCAGCGGTCGGCCCAACCGGGCGGAAGTGACGAGCAACTAGGGGCGGAAGCGGTGCAGGGAGCTGCTTCCGGCTCGGCGCCGGGGCGTGGCTGGCTCGCGGCAGGTGAGGGGCGCGCGGCGCGGCAGGGAGCGCGCGCTGGGCTGGGCGGGGGGCGTGGCCGGGCCCTCCTTTCCCCCCCCCCTTCACACCCCCCCTCACACCGCCCGCGGTTCTGTGCCCGGCGCCCGGGGAGGGCTCTGTGCGGCCTGGCTGGGCCCGCGGGAACGGGGCGGGGGTGAGACCGGTGCTGGCGGAGGGCGCCGAGGCAGGCCGGGTGCGGGGGGTGTCCCCGCGGCGCTGCGGGGAGGGCTGGGCTCGGTGGCGAGGGGCCGGCGCTCGGGGGGGATTCCCTCCCGTTTGGGCCTGAGCGGGGCGGGAGGCGCCGGTAGGGCCAGTTGGGCGCCCGTGAGGGGCTGCCGCGGGGTCGGCGGTCAGTCACCCGCCGGTGGGACGCTTCTGGTGGCCACAGGCTCTCCCCGTCGGGAAACCGGTCTGGTGTTGGGAAGAAGAGCTTGGTGATGTGAAAGGGGAGTCGTACGGCACCTGTTTGGGTGGGATAACGGGTTTAGAAAATCTTTTATTCACGTCTCAGGCGGTGCTTCAGTGCTGAGCTGTGAAATAGGTTGGAAAACCTGCCAGGCAGGCATGGAGCATGGAAATGTCAAGTTAGCGATGACATATGGGACACCTGGACTCAACATTGCGCTTTGGGAATTGGGAAGGGCGATGCCTTCTCTCCGTGGAGGTTAGGTACCCTGTAGGGACAGACAGCTAGATGCTGCAGCCTGAAGGGAGTCACGAAAAAGAGAAAAAGTTGTCCAAGATAGAGGGTCAGAGGACTCTGGGATGTGGGTTAAGTAACTTTCACTCAGAAAGTTGGCTAATGCCTTTTAGTAGAGTTGCGGGGGTTTTGTACTATTCCAGGTACCAATTGGTTACTATTAACTATCAGCTAATTCAAAGACCACCGCAGATTATAAAAAAATGTAACTTCTAGTCCATGAGTGCATCAACACAGTTTGCTACCTGGAGTACTTGCAAATCAGTCACACAAGGGCACGTTCCTCGCTCCCAAACTGGTAGCTGTGATGTTGTAATGATTTGTCAAATAAAAACACATCGTCATTGTTTGTAAGTGAACCCAAGTGCTGTTGTGATAATTGCATTTATTGTATTAATTTTTTTCTATGTCAGCCAACACTAAAAAGACCACAGGGCTACTAGACCTACCTGTACACATGAAGAAAGGCCGCTGATGGACGTAGTGAACATTGTGGATTCATATCCAGCAGTGATGATCATTCTTAGTATTTATTTTAGTAATCAGCAGAAGTCCTGAAGTCCTTTTCTGGTGATGTTTTCCCCCTTCTTTTTTTTTTTTTTTTTTTTTTTTTTTTTTTTTTTTTTTAAATGTTGTGGTCCAGATGTTGAGTGGTTGGACAGCACCTGGATTTTCCCAAAGGCCTTTTTCAAAAGAGGAGGCTTTTCATCCCTGGGCTAATTCTCAACTCTGCTCACTTGTATAGTGCCGCTTCCAACAAGGAGTGTGGCATAGTGCCGGCTGTGGTTGTGGCATTTCATGTGATTCAGGCAAATGTCAGCTAGGAGTTTGCTTGAGATGACCTATTTATTTCATTTAGGTTGCGCAGCGGGTGTTGCTGGCAGTGATTTGCAGACTGGATTGGCCTATGTTGGAGTAGATGAAGTAGAAGCTAAAACTGTCCCTATTTCTTGCTAGTTCTCTGAAATACGGAGCCTTCCTTGAGCAGTGAAAGGAAGCGGAGCGGATAGTGCTGCCCTTGCTAGAGGCAAGGGCTGGAAGCAAAATGACTTTGGCAAGTCCTTGTAGAGGCTTTCTGTGTTTCCGTTTCTGGGGAGTTGGAGGTGCACCAGTCAACTATCCCTTGCTTAGGCTTTCTTTTAGGAAAGTTAGCTAAGGGCTGGTAAGTTCTCCTGGTATTTATTTATGTTTGTCTTGTCTGAGTAGTAAAGCTGGGATATAAAGGCTGCCCAGTATACCTCTGTATTCCTGGGATGCTTTGGTTGGGGGGAAATAGCCACACCTCCATGGAGCCCTCAGGCAGAAAAATGCCTGAGGCACTCCCAGAGCAGCACAGACTGTTAGTCTTACCATCTGCCCTTCTTCTATCACTCTGGGTATTTAAACTGAGTTTTTAATCTTAATTCCTTCAGATAAAAAGTGCTGTTCTCTCAATTCAGGAGTTCATTGGCAAGAAAACTGAAAGCAGATAATCCCTGGGAACTACTCTGCAGTCAGGCTTCTGGGTTCTGGTAATACCAGGTAACTGTAGTCACTGCACGCTCAGCCTGAGCAGTAAAAGAGAAGGGCAGAAATTGAGGGCTGGGGAAAAATAGTGCTGAGATAAGCCTGAAAGCAAAGCAGATTTTTTTTTTTTTAATAATTTCTTTTTAGATTAAAGATAGTGTGCAGAGAAAGAAGAGGATTATGTTTGAAATTGTGATGTTTCCCGTGGCTGTGGTGTTTGAGCTTGAAGGGAATAATTTTTATCACTCAAAAAGCAATTTCTGTAGCTAATCAGCTCTCCTTAGACCCCTTCACAAGATAACCTTTGGCAGAAAATAGTCCATCCAGCAGTTTGTTTAGTCGGTTATTGATTCCCCAGGTGTCATTCTTTTGAGCCAGCTTTTTGTCAGCTCCTGTCATCCAGGCCACCCTGTAGGGATGTTCCTTCTAGCAAATGGGAACAGGCTTGAAGACACTTTCTTATAGTGAGTTCGTTCCTCTCCTGTCATCTTGCAGAAATGCAAGCATTCCCTTTGCTTTTGAATGTATAAAACGGGCAGGAACTGTTTTGGTTGCCAGTTTGGTTTGGTTGTTGCCTTCGTTAAATATCTAAGGATCTATTGTAACACAGTGTGTGTGGGGTATGGGTGCTGTAAACTCCAGAACTTTGGAGCACAGGGTACTGAATCTGGAGGTGAGAAAAAGGACATTGCTAGTGAGGGTTTGTGGCAGCAAGATGTGGCAGTGGTTAGATCTGCAGCTAATGTCATTGTGCAGGAGACTGAAGCTGATTTTGCATGAGAAAATTAGAGGGAAAAATTAACTGGATTTTTATTTTTAATTTTTATTAGGAAAGTGCTATGTTTTTAGAAGTATGTATTTGTTGCTGTGGTCTGATAGTAAGATTGAGCAGCTCCTCATTGTTCTGAACCAAACGTTCTGGAGGAAGCTCTACAGCAGCGTTGCAGCTAGCCTGCTTTTGAAACACTTCAGTATTTTAAGAGAACTTACTGCAGTGAAATGGCCCTCCAAGGGATTTTTGGCATAGCCAGTGGCTTCTGTGTACTTTAGGCATAGAGAACCAAAGCGCCTCCATTTAGGAAATTGAATGAAGAGCTGTGTCTGGATGTTTGGGCTGGGATTCTCAGTGTTACTTTTGGTGTCTGTATTGTAGGTGTAGTGAAGCTATTTGCTTAGGCTTCTTCTATTATAAATAACGGGACAAAGGGAAAGCAGGCAATTAGCACAGTGCTTTTGGTCAGTTTTAGACGGCTGCCTTAGAATCAGATCAATTGTTCATTAGAGCGCCTGATTGTCTCCATTAATGATGAAAGCCAAAGGTGACAGTTGCAGAGTGGGTTACCTGATTAACTTTAGATAACAACATCTGTCCATCAAAATGAGCTTTATGTATCCAGCTGAAGGAAATCAGTTTCAGCCTGTGCTTAGAGGACAGGACTTTCTCAGCAAGGTGATGCAGCCTGCAGCTCAGTGCCTCGTGGCAGTAAGCGCTGCTGTCTGTGCTTCGCAAAACAGAGCTCTGTGTTGAGAGGAAAGGTTGTCTTGAAGACAGTACTGGCTTAGAGGCCATCTTAGCTTGTGGAGTTGAGAGGTTTGAAGTGCGCTTCTAAGTTCTTTTAAGTCTCTACCTTTCAGATTCTCTTTAAAAAAAATAACTTAATGCAATAGCATTCCATCTTCTGGAGAGTTGATATAATTTGATTTTACATGATCCATCTTTAAATGTCAGGTATTTTGCAATTTGCCAGGGAGTTGCCATATGCTATTGCAAAGCTGGGCTCTGAGATCTCAAAATTTTGATTCTTTCTCTTTAGCCTAAGTGGAATAGGGTAGCGTAGTAGGTGACAAACCAACAAATCTAAGTGGCTCTGAGTAGTTTTTAGGGAAAGGGAAGGTCTTCATTTGAGAATGATCACCAATTCTGTTGATGTATTGGTTCAGGCCCACACTTAACTTGATCCAAGAGACAATGCTGCTGTTGGGAAACCAAATCCTCCAGTTCACATGTATTTAGTTACCTGTCAATAATGTCTTTGCCTTAATGTCATATTGCTCATAGATTTCATCTGTCTTTAGTAGCTGCAATACCTACTTTTTCTTTCAAAGAAATGTGTCTGAGCCAAAGGTGTTAACAGGCCCTGGCTTCTTAAGAGAGGCTGCCTTAAATACTGGGCTCACATTTTCACAAGTAGATTTTTGACAGGCCAGTGCTTTTCTGTTGGTAGCTCTGAGTGATCAGGAAGGATCACATACGGATAGTCTTTTATTCCAGAAACAGCAGGATAGGACAAACACATAAGTAGCAATGGGTGTTTGTTTGTTTTTCTGACACAGGAGACTCTGGTCTAGGGAGACATGTTCCTATCAGGCACCCAGTTTACAGAAACTGTGTCAGTAAGCTGCTCTTTTGTTGTAAAGCAGCCTATTTATTGTGTTCCCTCTGCAACTTAGGGAATTAACTGGAAAAAAAAAAAGTTTTGGAGTTTTGGATGCAAGCTTCATACCAGAGTCTCTCTTTCTGTTTCCAAAAGTGAATAGCATTACCTTAATAGCTTTTTCTAGTACAATGTTGGTAGTCAGTAGGTTGAGCGAAACACGTATTTCAAACTGAATGGATCTTGGGTACCTTTCATGAAGATCCCAAAGTTTGTTGGGTTGAATTAAATGGCTATCAGCAGTACATAGATTCAGCTAACAAAATGGCACCTAGCACTGTAGCTGACATTGTGGTGCAACACGATGTTCTTGTGGTACCCAGATGTGCGAGGCACCACATGTGTGGTAACTGCCAGTAATTCCACACCATTTGGATATAGAGAACTGAATGGTGGTGTATCACTGGGTGGTTAGTGGCTGCCTACTAGTGCAGCAGAAAATGCTCTTTCTTTTCCTGCAGCTGCTGCTAGGACAGATGAGGTGAGACTGCTTCAGTGATGGAACCCACTCCTGCCATTTCCAAGCAGAATATTGCTCCACAAGGCCAGCATGCGCAGTGTGTAAAATGCAGTGTGAGCCCCCAAGTCCTTCCGAGTATCAGGTCAGGCTCCTCAGCGCTCTGGTGTTTCTGCAGGGCCGTGGTGTGATGTGGGAGTCTGACTCCTTTTGAAAAGATCTTGGCTGTTCAGGCAATCCTGTATCAATGAGTGACTTTTGGAAGTATTGGCATGTAGCTGGGGATGCCTTGTAGGATATTCATTTTCTACACAGACTTTTTTTGTTGTTGTTCTTCTGAGGTAATGCTGTACTGTGAGGACAGGCTGAAAGTATAAGGTTGAGTAGGTATCTCTCTTTCTAAAGCTGGAGCAGAAATGGCTTTTACAGCTGTGGCTAGGTCAACTTTGTCATGTAGATGTGGCCATGATGTGCTCCTGCTCCTCTGAGAGGGAGGGAGAATGATAGCTTCTAAAGCTTCTCGCATTCCTGCACCCCTTGCCCATCTCTGTGCCTGGGGAACTCCAGCTGCCCAGTTTGATTCAGTCATTGAGAGTGGGCAGGGTGGGTCAGCTGGAATGGAGAGCTCTCTTGCTCCAGAAATGGTACTGGGAAGTAAAATCCTAACTGATGCCAGGCCCTCCAAAGTTGGAGAAACCCCACTCTTCATAGCTTTGTCTAAAATAGCTACTAGAGATCTTGAGGCCCAAAGCAGTACCGTCTACAACGGAGTTTGAGTATGCTACTATAAGAGAGACGTCTAGTAACATGAGCACCCTGGTGGAGTACAGCCTGCTACGGAGCCTAATTATGGTCTTATTAATGCTTTCTTTCATTGCTGCCTTCCAGCCTTCAGATGGTGATTAGACCTATTTATAGGGGTAGAGTTCCTTAATATTCAGCACAGTGCACCTCTTGCCAATCAAATCAGTACCATCTGCATCTTTGATTGCTGCTTAATAACACTGTAGAACATGGTTAATTAAAAAATATAAATAGACTTTTCATCCTCTTAACTTACCAAAGTGCTCCTCTCCTCCTCCCTGCACCCCTAACCCCCCCCCCCCAAAGTAAAGTTGGCTTAGCACAGGGACTGTGGTGAACCTCTCATCTCACTGCTGGAAATACATCCTGCTCTCCTACCCAGGATAGTTACCTATTGTGTGCTCTGCTGGAGGACTAGATTTCAGCTCCTCCAGTGAATGTTAACACAGGGCAGAATGATCGTTTGCTGCACAATAAAGTATGACATACACCTAGGCTCTCGTGCTGCATTTACCACCAGAGTGTAAGCAACTTCTAGCTTTCATTTCAGTTGTTTGTCTACACTTGTGTGCGTGCGTGTACACATAGTGCCTTATCCTGTCCCTTAACAGAAGGAGCATATGCAATGACATGTTTTGCTTTTCTACCGTTTTAAGTCTTTTTTTTTAAATACAGTTCCCTGGCTTTGCAGCTGGTAAACTTACAGGAGTGGGCTTTACCTGTGGAGGGCAAGGTGATATGATTATCTTTTTTTGTTGTTTTTTAATTTTTTCCTTGGAGGAGTTCGTTCTGATATTTTGTTGGAATGACCTCTAGGCAAGCTTCTAGTACAACCAAGGTATGACTTGAATATGCCAGCAGATTTGATCATAATTTGAAGTTCTGTGTGGAAAGTAGACAATAAGGATGATGTAGTAGTATATTAAATACAATACTACATAGTACCATAGTTAATTGTACAGTAGTAGAAGTTTGTGATGAGACACAGCAGACATTGTAGCAGTTGGGGGCTTTGTGAGCTCTAAAAGCTGCATTTGGGCATTGTGAGCAGCGTACTGATGTAGTACACTAGATTGGAGCAGAGGAAAATGGGAGTAGCAGAGGTCTATTATTGTCAGCCAGGATGGGGCAACATTTGTCCAGGTAAACATGATAGAAAGTATTATGTGTAAGAAATTACTGTCAGTGAGGAATTTGAGGTGACTTCTCACTGTGGACAAATTATGGGTGTGACTTTCCTATATCAGAGGAGACAGCACCTTGTGATAAGCTATGCCCAAAGCCTGTCTCCAGTCCGTCTTTTGAGTGTGTTTAATTTTAACCTGTAGTGCATTTGTGGCTTGGTCTGTTCCACTGTGGAACCATACTGGTGGTAGTGGTGTAGTGGTATGTAGTGAGGGATATGCAGGCTTGTGTTTTATTGCGTATTGCTAGTCTCTGCGTCCTTACAGGTGGCTACAAGGCATTGATCTTTTATTAGGGTCCTACAAAGGAGGGCTAGAGATAGCCTGTCACTTCTTCTTGGAGATGTTACTGCGTGTGGGAAGTAAAGGCCTTTTCCAGCCTTTGTGCTGCCTTTCCAGTGCAGTGAGAGAAGCAGCAGCACAGAAATTGCTGAAGCTGCCCTTGTATCTTCGAAGAGTACACACTGATTTTTTTTTTCAAAGTTTTTAAGCCCTCTTCTCCCCTGACCCCCCTTTTTTTAATACTTTGAAGCATTTTAAGGAAGCAAGTATTGTTGGTGGCTTGCTTTATTCTCCCTTTATTTTCATAGCAAACCATGCATCTGGTAAGTGCTTGCATATAGCTTTACAGTCTCTGCCTGTATCAAGGCAGCCAAATTATTTTCTTAATATTGCCTTTGGTTACATTCCCTTGAAAAATTAAGATATTTTAAGGTTGTGGGGTTTTTTTTTTTGTTGTTTGTCGCTGATGAGTTCAGTGATCAGTCCTCCATAGAGCAATATTTTCTAAATAACTTAGAGGAGTGTTGCTTCTTTTACAGACTCTGTTTACTCCTTGACAAGTTCTCCTGGGCTTAGCCTTGACATAAGGAGTTTTATTCTTGGGTCCAGGAGGAAGTAACCCAAGAGGTGAGCAAAGTAGGTGGACTGTTTCTCTACCTATCCAGGGCAGTGAATTGTATACTTCCTTTTCTGGGTTCAGAGCTGCAGATCTCTAAGTAGCCAGCAGAGTATTAGACTTGCCTGTGATGGCTGACCAGTATGACCAGTTGTTGGTTCCAGATACCTGAAAACCCTGGAGTGCTCAGCCTGTGTCTATCCTGGTGTAAGTCTTTTGGAAAGGTGAGTCAGTCTGGTGGAGGCTGATGTTGCATTTCCAATTGCTGTTGTCTCGCTCAGCTTTTGGTAGTGTGATGTTGGAACTGAGAGGGAGAGAGCAGCTCTGGGTGCAGAGGGATAGCCACCAGCCCTGATGAGCTTTGTACCAGCTTGCTTGAGGTTAAAGGCATAGAAAGCTTAAGGCGAAAGTATAAATCTGAGCAGTTGCTAGCTCTAGTCAGAACTTCCAGATCAGGATACAGCATTTGTAAGCAGGTGGTGCAGTGAGAAAACAACCTTTTTCTCTTTGTTTGCGATTTAATAAGGCAAATGAGGTTATTATATAACAGCAGAGCACATTTGTCTTCATCATGAAAGTTGACATAGAAAAAAAAAAATTGAATAAAGAGTGGCTGGAGCCCCTAGATGCTGCAACTTTTTTCCAGAGCCTCTTTGATCACAAAAAAGAGCTGTGTTGCTGTTTCTTCTGCCTTGTGTGACCCACAGGTGGTCACACCGCTAATGATTAAATCTCTTGAGTGATCTGACACCTGCTTTTCTGAATCATACTTGCTTTGGGTTTTATATGCTCATTTCTCACTGTAGCATCAGAATATTTCATGTCGGCCATCATAATTCCAGGATGCTGTACTTTCTGCTGAAACATGCCAGCTCCCTCTTTAAGATTCTGGAGTGATACTGGAACCAGTTTGTTGCTTTGTGGAAGTCACTTCCATGTGTAAGATAAAAACAGTTTATTTGTACCTTTGGTGTGTATGTTACC
Source organism: Burhinus oedicnemus (assembly GCA_008921705.1). Taxonomy (NCBI): domain Eukaryota; kingdom Metazoa; phylum Chordata; class Aves; order Charadriiformes; family Burhinidae; genus Burhinus; species Burhinus oedicnemus. The sequence goes on from VFFE01005762.1 coordinate 42,688, forward strand.
TGAAGGCTTGGCATCCATTGGGCAGGGTGGGAGAGCTGAGATATTTCTGATCTTCAGCACTTTATGTATTGCCTAATTCTGATGATGGAGCATGACAAAGAAATGTGCTGCTTCCTTCTCAGTGCGCTGGAGCTTGAGATAAAGGAAGAGTCAATCTTGCTGAGTGACATTCAATCTTTGCTTTCCTTCCTGACTTTGTTGGGAATATTTTGAATTTTCCCTATTAAAATCTTCCTTGTTCCTGCAGTTACTGTTATGGGAAGCAATTCTACTTTTATTCTAAGCACATGGTTAGGCCTTTACTCAAAGTATTTGTAAAACTGGCTTGTTTTTCCAGTTAGTTTGGTCACAAGAGGTAATAAATAGCAGCTGTAGCATGGGATTTTGCCTGAGTCTAGTCATTTAAAAGGCTGTTGCTGTTTTTCCTCTTTCTTGCTATAAATCTCTAATTTGTTACCTTGCACAGAAAGAATTGTCTCTTGTATCTGTCTCCAACAGCAGTTCCCACAGAGTCTACCACATTTCTCTAATGTGTTTTTTTAGGAAAAGTGAGAATCTGGAGCTCGTGTGAGAGGCTGCATTGAGAACCTGTGAAACTGAAGTGTACTGACAGCCAAACTGTGACAGTGCGAGCAGGAGCACCGGGGGCTTTTTCTGCTTTGCCCCCGTCCTTGTGTGCTCCTTTCTTTTCAAGGGAGCAGTGGGTCCTGAAGACGTCCGCAGCTTCTCGGTGCGAGCAGAGAAACAGTTTGGTAGTAGCTGGGGGATTGCCGCTTCTGAGCGTGAGCATCTGTCAGTCAGCAGCTGAACTGAGCTTGGCTGTAGAAAGGTCACTAAGAAAATTAGGATTGGTGAGAGTCTGGGAAATCATACTGGGGCTGTATAATCTCATCTGGCCTCAAGATGTGAAAAGCTTGGCCTTGTCATCCTGCAGGGCAGGATTACTGTTACACGGTAATGGTTTTGATAGCGAAGCAAGTTTAAGAAGTCCCCTTCTTGCCCCTGCTTCCCACTCAGTTTCATGACTGGGCAATTACAGTTGTTTATCTGGCTGCGGTAAATTGGGTCATTGAACTGATCTGAGTTAAAAATAGGCATCCCAAACATCAGCAGCGTTGATGCAACAGAAGAGTTGTGACCAGTGGCGGGGAGGATCGTAGACTTGTTTTGCTGCCGGAGCCCAAGTATCTCCTAACTGTGCACTTGCTGTGTTGTTTGGTTGCTTTGTTGCGTGTTGTCAGCCATATAGTATATTTGAAAGCAAAAGGATTCAAGCTTGGTTGTGGTCAGCAGATCAAAAAATACCATCTCAAAATTAGCTGTACTCCTCTCAGATTAGCTTGTATGCTTTACAACTCTAAATAATAATTTCCTGCCTGCTGAATAGGCCTAGTCAAGAAGACTAATCAGTGTGCAAACATTGCCGCTAAAGAGTGTGGATACAGAGTCTGGCTGCCAGTGATGCATGAAGTGAAACTATAGATCGAGGCTTCCTGCAGCAGAGCCAGGTCTTCTGATGGCTGGGCTTGATTTTGCAAATTTGTTATCTGCACAAAGGCTCGTAGGTTTCCTCCTTCTTTTACCTCTCATATGATAGATTATTAAACACACACACTTCCCCCCCCAACCAAAAAAAACAACCTGAACCAACCCCATCCCCCCAAAAAAAACAAACCCAAACCAACAGCCACACCACACTTACAGAAAGTCTTTCCTAACCTGCTGTGGTAGGATCAGAAAGGACAAATTCAGAGAGGGTGGATAATGTTTCTTAAATGTACAGGAATGGCTGCAGGCAAGTCTGATCTGATACCTTTTCATTTTGTGAAGCGAGATAGGGGATTTAAAAAGTATGTGAAGACTCCTTTAATTTTCACCTATTAAACAGTTGGTTTATGGTGTAACTATCTCTTCAGGCTCTTGTTTTGTGAGTTTCTCCAATATAGGCTGCGTTTCAATGTTATTCTCAGCCTGCTCTGCTGTACAGGCTGGAATACAGTTTACACAGAGCGGTGCTCACTGGACTAGCTCCTGCAGACCTCCAAGTACCATGGAGGGAATGTCTTATGTCCTGAGATATCTCTGTGTGTTTCTGATAACTTGCTTTTTGATCCTCCTTTGTTTTGCTTCTCTTCAGCTTAATGAATATTTTCCTATACGGATGTACAGCACTCTGCGTGATGAAAGCCTGTAATGAGCAGCTGTAGACTGTTTTTTTTACAGTCTGAAAGAGCAAGACACACAGGGAAAACAAGTTTGAAGGGACTTGTGTAGGCCTCATGGCAGAGTTCAGGCTAGAAGACTGTATGGACATTCTGCTCTGTTCATTAATCAGGCTGTCCTAACAGTAATGTATTTGTGAGTTTACAATTTCTAATGCGCTCAAAGAAATGGATTTCTTCTCTCTACCCTGCTTTGTGTCCCAGGAACTTTTTTGTTATTTTTGTGAACAAAAACATGGGAGGCAGACTCTTTGGGAATTGCTGAGGGAGAGGTGAGCGAGGCTGGCAGGATGGAAACATGGGTGATGCATATAGCCTTCTCCTGGCTGAACTATAGAGCAGTGGTATTGGCCCAGTTGCATCCAGGAGCATGCATACTGCTGTGGTGCATGTATTGAAGACAACGGAAAGATTTCAGTGACTATTTAGGTTTTATATGTGAAAGGATCCTAAAATAAGAAGGCTTCTTTCAAGATAGTTACTGAGGAAAAATCCAGTCACCAGAAGCAGTGAGCAGCTCCTGGGAGTCTCAGAATGGAAGAACTCTCATTAACCTACTTGGAGCAAGGGCGTGTGTGCACATGCATGCCCTGTAATTTCATAGCCGCTGTTCTTGGAAAAGAGCGGTGGTTGTGTTTCTTGGAGCAGAAGTATAAGATTAAATACAGCATTTTGCTAATAGGGTTGAATGACCTGAAATATATCGATCTGGAATATGAGGATGGTAGGAGGGGACAAGCTGATTGCTGACGAGTCTTATTGCCACCCTGAACTGACTTTGCTCCAAAGTATGGTCTTTGTTTTCAGCACAGTACTGAGCAGAGATTTGTTAAGCATCATGCTAAAAATAAAATTATGGTTCCCAAGAGCATTCAGATAAGGAAGAGACTCCCACCTCAATGTAGCTGGATTGGATTTATTAAAATTCCAGTTTGTCAACCTTACTATTTGTGCCTTTCTCCTCAGCTCACCAATTCCATTGCAAATGCTTTCCTAAAATAATTAGGGAAGCAGAGTGTGTGGAAGTCCCGGAATAAAAGCTGTGATAAAATGGCAGTGTGTTTACTGTAATGATCTATTTGCTCTTTCCTTTAGGCACAATGGCTACAGTAGCCCAGAAACACTTTTTGGAAGGGCAGACGTACTCAGTCCCCCTGATCCAACCGGACTTGCGCAGGGAGGAGGCTGTTCAGCAGGTGGCAGATGCACTTCAGTATCTGCAAAAGGTGTCGGGCGATATCTTCAACAGGTAAGGTGCTGTCACATGGGGGTTGGGAACTTAGCATGCAGCAATAGGAAACAGTGCTGTGATAAGGTTGCAGCAGTGAAAGGGTATTGCATCAGCAAACAATGGAAGTTCAGAAAAGGGATAAAGAAGGACCAGATGCACTCCAATAAAAGTTTATTGGATTCGGGTCTGTCAAAGTTAAGCATAATGAAATGGCTGCAGTTAGCCAGAGGTTGTTTGTTATTAATTTTTTATTCAGTGGCAGACTCCCACAAATTGCATTACTGCTTCTGCTGCAGCTATCCTTTATTCCTTCTTGCTCATGTTTTAAATGGGAGTCTTTCTTACTTAGAGTATCTTGGAGACACATCTTTTTTTAGTCATTATACTTGGAGCAGTGGAGTAGAAAATGTCTCTTTGTTCTGATCTCTGGGACTTACAAACTGTTATCTTTGGGCTTCTGGTGTTTTGCACTTCTCTTTTTGTGTTTTGGGAGGGCTGAGCGCATGAGAGGGTCTGTTCTTCTTACCACAGTCTCATAATCCATCTAAACTGATCTTACCAGGGGTTCGGCCCAGACTTGCCACCTCTTGCCTATGATCATCTTTAGGTTTGGATCTCTAAGATTACCTGTCTAGCAGATCAGAGAAATTCTTGTGTTTGTCTGCAAATGACGGTAGATGGTGTGTTGCCTTTTTTCATCCAATGCCATGTTTGATATCTCAGTGCCCTGAGATGGCATATTGTATCATTGGTATAGAAACAGATCAACATTTATCTTCTCATAGCCTGATTAGCGAAAGCACTTGCTTTGATTTCAGTGGAGGTCATGATTACCTAGTTTGATTTATTATGGTGTGAGCAGCACCATGGCATTCTTTCTTCTTTTGAGTTTTTTTGTTTTGTTTTGTTTTTTTAAGGGCAGACTGAAGTCCTTTGATTTTTGATAGTCATATTTCGAAAAGCAGTCTGAGGAAAGGGTAGTCACTGAGGCTGAGCTCAGGTCACTGAGGCAAATAAATGCTTTTTATTGGAATAGCCTTTATTTGGGCAAGGGCTCCTGGGCAAGAGAGTGGGAGTGTGTGTAGACTGGATTAGGTTGAACAGAAGGTCTCATCCTTTTGTGCGCTTCTCAGTATGGGAACCCCTCATGCTATAAGGCTGGGAGAAGCCTTTCTAGATCTACCAGAAACATGTGGAAGGCACCTCTCAAACCTGGGACTGGGTTGGCAGTACTGACCCTCTCTGTGGGGCAAATAAAGCTATTGATAAAACAGAAGTGGTTCTTTCTCTCTCTTCTTTTTTTTTTTTTTTTTTTTTTTTTCTCCTACTCACTGCTTTGTAACACAGTACCCTGTAATTTCCCCGGGGAGACAAGCCTGCTGTTTTGTATGCAAGTCACTGCTGAGTCCTGAACAGTGACTGTGATGCTGTTCCCTCGCTCTTTGGTGCACTCATGACTTTTAATTACCAATTTTTTCCAACAGCGGAGGAGGCTTCATTGGGCTCTTTGTTTGCTTTGCCTTTCCTCTGAGGTCTTGGTGCTCTGATATAATTAATAACATTTTAGTAATTATGCAGGCGTCTGATTAAAGTTCCATGACCTTGGTTGTTCCATGCCAATCAAGGGGCAAAGCTTTCAAGGTGAGAACTTTGTCACTTAGTCAAGAGTGACCTTTTATCTTCCCTTTCCTGAGATAAGGCAGCTCTATCTTCCATTTCCAGGAAGGAGCTGCCTTATCTGGGGAAGCTGACTGTTCTGATCTGCAAAACAGCAGCTTGCACTGTTGATGGAGAGGAAACTTGTTCAGTGTGGCAAACTCAGCTGAGTGTGTCAAACTCATTACTTCAGTACTACAAAGGTGCAGATGTTCTGATGTTGTTTTGTGGGAACAGTTGGATTAGTACAGTGCTTTTGAGAGTGGTACGCTGATTTGTAATTTGTTGAAGGTGGAGTGAAAGAGTCTCTCTTACTGTCTATGGAAAGAGGAATCTTTCCACAACCAAATCTTTTTTTTCCCATGTTGGCTGATCAAAGCTGCTGCTTTGGGTTGTTGCTGACGTGACAATTGAGTATGAATTCTGAAAGTGAACGTGTTCATCCGTTGTTCAAGGAAGGTGAGCTCTTTCTTTCTTTATTTGGAAAGTTGGCTGAAGGCAACTGTGGTACTGTTGTGGTTGTAGAAGAAATGTTCCCTGGGCCAGTTAATGGCTGTGCAGAAGCAGCAGTGGTGAAAAGTGCCTGTGGATTCAGTCTTCTCAATGGGACACAGGAAAGACACCTTTGCATTTGAAGAATTGGGAGAAAGTAGATAAGCAGCTTTCCTCCTCTTCCACCTGGTTTGGGGAATCTGGGAAATAACTCATGAGAAAAGACTCTGCCAAGCTGTCTTCTTTCCAGATGCACTCAACAAAGCTGACTTGCTATTAATTTTAACTGTGGCAAGGTACACAGTGAACGAGGCACTTCAGTGGAGTTCTTTAGTTTGTGGAGAATCAAGGGATGTGCAGGTGCAAAAAAAACCCAAACCAAACCAAAACAAAAAAAAACAAAAACAAAAAAACCCAAAACAAAACAAAAAAAACCCCAGGTAAACTATTGCTAAGACCCAGAGCAGACCCACTGGGAACAGCCTTGGAGAGTAGGTCTAGCAACCCACAGCAGTTAAGCATCCTCTACCTTGCTAACAGTGCACCTGGACTGCGATCAGGAATCACTAAGAAAGAGCAGGGGGTAGCTCACCATCCCTCTGTCATATTGCTAACCCTTGGGAGCAAGGACCCATCTGCCTCTTTCACATGGAGAACCGCAAAGTACCACATCCTGCAGAGGGAGAGCACTGACCTGGGCAGGCTCTTGGCTGCTGGGAAGTACAGGTTGATGTCTTAGGTCAGTACTGTCAACAGTCCCATCCCCTTAGGAAGTCCTGTCCTCTTGGTGCTGGTATCAGTACTGTCAGGAGATCAAGAGGCTGCATGTACTTTCTAGGGTTGTGTTTTGGAGTAATGGAAGTTTTAACCTTGTGTGTGTTAACTGAATTAATGTAATTAATCTGCTGTGGAAGCTGCAGTAAAGATCAGATTCGTTGCCTGTAGCTACTGAGATTTTAATACATATCATTACTGCTTTAAACATAAATATTCTAACATAGCCAATCTGACATAATATCTATATGAGCTTAACACCTGGACTTTTAAGGAGGGCTTTTGATTTAGGTCACAGGAGGCAGAATGACCAATTTAAGCACTCAGTTCACCAGTAGTCTTTCATCTATTTGTTTCATAATTACCAGCATTTTGTGGCTGACAGCTTGTGTTGGAATTGTGTGCTATGGAATTTTTTACAGGAATGTTGTTGTGATAACTACTTTAGATAGGTCATGGGATTAGCTTTCCTGAGATGCCCCCCCTGGTTAGCTAGGCTTGCCCTTTATAATGTCTTAATTTCTGAGGAGAGTTCTTGTTGCCAGGAGATGTTAATAACCTCTAATATGTCAGTTCATTATTCAGAGTGTACACTTTTGTGTAACAGATCTGTGGAAAATTGCGTATGCAAGTTATCTCATGGAGTGTTATAGCAGTAGAAAGAAAACAAATACTTTGGGTTGTCCTGGTCTCCCTTGCCTGTGATCCAACCACAAGTTGCCCAGCATACAACATTTCTCATCCTTTTGCTTCTTTTTTTTTCCAGTTTAAGAAAGAATTTCTGGGTCGCTTTTTAAAGATCTTTATTCAGTGTCTTTTTCTTCTCTGGAATAGTATTTTACTAAACAGGCATATCCTTCTTGTTCCTGCCCAATTGGATTCAAATTAATTTCATATTAAGTATTTGAAAAGGGCTTTAATATTAAACAAAGATTTAACTGAGAGCCACACTTCTCAAAGCGGTAGTTGGAAAACAAAAGCACTATGGAAATGCTGTTAAATGTGGGGAGGAGGTCTGGTAGTCTGTGATTAAGGAAGGTAAGGAGTGGCTGGCTAGGCAGCAGAGCCTTAAGGAATGTTTGGGACAGGAGCGGGGTTGACATGCGAGTAGTCCTGAAATTGAAAATGTAGACAAAACCTTAATCATGAGGTGCATTTGAGTGTTCCTACTCTTGTTTTAAACTTATTACTGTGATTAGCCATGATGATCAATAGTGGAAATGGGTGACTGAATATCTCCATAAGAATATACTTGATTTAGGAGGTCTGTGGAATGTATTACTAAACACTTTTGGAAACTTGCAAAGAAGGGTCTTTCTGCAAGCTGTGCTGTGTCCTTTGTTGTGCACTGTGGCTCTGGGATGCAGCTTGGAGCTTGGACACTGCATTGTAGTTGTTCCTCTGCTGGCTGTATGGGTTTGATCTTACTAGGAGGAGAGCTGTGAAGAGGGCTCCATCATGACGGGTCGCTACTCAGGTGAGTTTACATGAGGATCCGGCTGTAGCACAAGGAATCAATTTTTTTCCAGTTAATTTGAGAGCAATAGGGCTCTTGTTAAGCAACAAGTCACCTCATGGTACTTTGAAGCTGTCCCGGAGGCCATCTGAGAGAGGATGCTAGGTCTAGTTTAGTTTCAAATACCTCTATTGAGGGGCTGTAGGAGTAGTCATTCGCTGCAAGGAAGATTAGGCAGAAATGGTGAGGTAAAGGAGTGAGAGGATAGTCTTGCCGATGTGAGGACAGGAAGCATGGGGAAGACAGAGGAATTTTGCCTGCAGGTATTGGTTATTCTTGTAGAGGCATGTTCAATTAATGTGATTTTTTTTTTTTAAGTGTACCACACACTTTGTAAGAAACCTTTTGGTTTTTTTAGCTCTCATGGTCCTCTGGAAGATAAATTTGAAAGCTTGTAAGTGTGCAGCTTGAGAGAGGTTCACAAACTATTGGGAAAACTTTAGGAGGTGACATATGGGGGTCAGATCAGCATGCTTGAAAGATTGGTGGCAGCTGGCAGTAGCAAGCATCCTACGCCCTCAAAAAGAGGTGAAGGGATAGTGACTGTTCTGCACAAGTCTAGATTACAACTCTTTCTGGATGTTGCTAAAATCCCTAATCTTAAAATCTTGTGGGATCTGAGGCCCGGGCTCAATTCAGATGCCTTGACAGCACATGGAGCAGGGCAGCAGGTGGGAAGGGGCACAGATAGAGCTGTCACAGCTTGAAATGAAATGGGAATAGTAGGAAAGAGGAGACTGAATGGTATTAAGTCATTAAGAGATTATTCCTTCAAAATGAAACAAACATCGTGGAGAATTAGCAAGACAGGATTCTTGCTCATCTCAAAGTGCTGAAAATCTGTGTCTTTTGGACTTCCAGAGATTAAATGTGTCATTTGAAGGAGAGGAACAGAATGCTAAATTTGATTCTGCAAGCGAGATGCTTTTTATGGCATTGTCATTGAAATGTAGTGATGGTTACTTAAGCCCTTGCACTAAGTCTACTAACAACAGCTCTTCCACATCAGTTTCTTTGCTAGCAGTCTGTTTATCTTTGAATCCCATTCCCCCAAAAGGAGGGTGATCAATCTATTCTGCCTTAAGTGATTGAAAGGCAGGCTTGAACTTGATAAGAGAGCTGTAGCCTTCTGTACACTAAGAAGGCATTCAGCATAGTTTAAAATGAGCAATTTAAAGAAATTATTGAAGTGCTTCACCTTAAATATCCTCCTTTAAGCGAACTTAAACTTTTCGCATCTAATAGCAGGTCTGCAAATAGGGGTACATTTTAATGAATAACTAAAAGACTCAGTGCTGGCATTGATGCAAAATGTTTCTCAAAGCACGAGATGAGTTTGCATTAACTACAGAAAATATTCTGTGGGGAGGAACAGCTCTTAATGCTTGATCCTATGTCTGAAAAGAAAATGATGGAATATTGTGTCCAGGCTGCTTAAATGGCCATCCAGGAGCACAAAGGAAATATATGCCTTACCCATATCCTCAGTCACTAAAAATAAAATGAATGGTTTAGGTGCAATCATGCTAAACTGCTGATATATCAATTTGCTGTAAGTAGTAAAAAAGTGAAGGAAAATGCAGAAGTTGCAGGAGAGATGTTCTCCCACTTCTGTATTGGTCTCAAAATTGCTTAGCAAAAGGAGGCAGGCAACAATTTTAGACTTACTGGAGCTCTTGAAAGGATTCTCTCTACTCTGACAGGGCCTTTCATGGTAGTGGAATATCTAGTGGAAATGTGAGACAGTTTGATGAAAACAGATGGCGTGTTCAATAGGGAAGGCAAGCAGTAGGGAGAAACTTAGGTAACTTTGGTGCATATGGTTTGTTGTTTTATTTTAGTTTGTGGTTTTTTTAACCCTGACAGGGTAGTCTCTTGTTTGTACTGTGTGTCTTGTTAGAGAAAACTCAATATTGAGTAGCAGCTTTCAAGTTCTGGTGATCTAATTCTCTCCCTGGTCCTTAAAAACAGTAGGAAGAAGTGTAAGATGCACCTACCTACCTAAGTGCAACTCAGTAGCTGGAAAAATACCCAGCAGAATATGCATTGTACCTTGATCATTCTGAGGCCTGAATCTGTTCCTTCCTCTCTGGACCACTTTCATTCTGCTTTTGCAACTCTGGGGAGATAGATCCATTCTTGGAAGGAGGATTTGCTGCTCCTCAAAGGGTGAAGAAATGATACCAAAAGAGAACAGAGGGAGGCAAGATTGCCGTTTCAATAAAGGAGGGCTTTGCTTTGAAGGTATTTTGTTTATTTTCTTTGTTTGGTCATGAGCAAGGGGAAATCCCACCTTAGCTTCTAGAGGATTGATTATGGCAATGCCAATCATTTGTAACAGGGATGTTGCTGTCTACAACTGTTTGAGTTGGATTTCCTGAAAAGAAGTGTCCCAGAAGACTCTGTGATAAATCTTAGCACTCTTAATAAAAGTTCTTGATAGCACGGAACGTCATGCTTTGGAGACTCTGTTCAGGCAGCAGAACTTTGCATCTGGAAGAAAATCGTAATTAAAAAAAACCAACAACATTTGGTCCAATCACATGCAGTTCATAATGGCTTTCTGACTTAATTTTCTTTGCTTTTTGTTCATATTTTAAGCTGAAAGCAATTTACTACCATCTATGGACTCCCTATGGCTCAGCAAAACTTTTCTAAAATGTTTGAAGAGGTATGATTTTAACAGAAGAGATGCCACATGTAGTAGCTACCATTGTTTATTATTCAAAGGCCATGTTCCAAAACAGATAAAGCCAGTTTCAAAACCATCTATGGAAACAAAGCCTGTAGGAAGAGACAAAAGAAATAAATGTTAGACACGTTTGTAGAGGTGAGAAGTAATTATCTTTATAAACTTTGCCTTCTTTCACCAACGATTATTTTAAAGCACAGTCAATTTGAGGACAGAGCTGTGACTAAGTTGAAGGATGGATCACTTTGTACACCCCCAACTGTTATAAATTGGTTTAAACTTTTATGAGCTATCTTGTAACAGAAAATACAGAGGTATAATTACCCTTGCTTTTACTGCTTTAAGAAGTAGAAGCCCAAGAGGACCTCTCTGCTATTGACAAGGTGTAACTCTTTGCTCACTGAACTGTTTCTGGATTGAAAAGGTAGGGTCTGAGTAGCCTGGAGCCCAAGCACTGTACAATTGCAGTGAAATAACCTTTTTTGAATCTGAGTGCAGCAGGGTCTGAACCAGCTGGTGCTTGTGAAGGCTTATGGACTTCAGAAATACTGTTTGACACATTACTGCAGTGAGGCTTTAAATGGTTGAAAGGTCTTATATCCTACAGCATGAGAGTAACATATCCAGCAGTAATAGTGGTGGTGATGTATCCATAATGCTGTAAAGGTACATGAGAGAGAATTCCACACTGAACCCTAAAGCAGGCTATTCTGCATAGCAAGAGCACTGAGAGCCCTTTGAGAAAGAAGTAAAATTTGACAGAGGGTGGAAGTGGTGGTGATCTGTCCTCCTTACTGCATGCCAAAAAGACTTAGAATCATAGAGTTGCCTAGGTTGGAAGGGACCTTTAAGATCATCAAGTCCAACCATTAACCTAACATTGCCAAAACCCACCACTAAAGCACATCCCTAAGCACCATGTCTACCTGTCTTTTAAATACCTCCAGGGATGATGATTCAACAACTTCCCTGGGCAGCCTGTTCCGATGTTTGATAATGCTTTCACTGAAGAAATTTTTCTGAATATCCCATCTAAACCTCCCCTGGCACAACTTGGGGCAATTTGTTTTTGTCCTATTGCTTGTTACTTGGGAGAAGAGACCAACCCCAACCTCGCTACAGCCTCCTTCCAGGTAGTTGTAGAGAGTGATAAGGTCTCCCCTCAGCCTCCTTTTCTCCAGACTAAACACCACCAGTTCCCTCAGGGGCTCCTCCTAATACTTGTGCTCTAGATCCCCCACCAGTTTTGTTGCCCTTCTCTGGATGAGCTCCAGAACCTCAATGTTTGTGTTGTAGTGAGGGGGCCCAAAGCTGAACACAGTATTCAAGGTGGGGCCTCACCAGTGCCAAGTACAGCGGGACAATCACTTCCCTACTCCTGCTGGCCACACTGTTCCTGATACAGGCCATGATGCTGTTGGCCTTCTTGGGCACCTGCGCACACTGCTGGCTCATATTCAGCCGACTATCAGCCAGCACCCCCAGGTCCTTTTCCAGCCCCTTTTGCGCAAGCCTGTAGCGTTGCCTGGGGTTGTTGTGACCCAAGTGCAGGACCCAGCACTTGGCCTTGTTGAACCTCATACCATTGGCCTTGGCCCATCGATTCAGCCTGTCCAGATCCCTCTGTAGAGCCATCCTACCCTCAAGCAGGTCAACATTCCCGCCCAACTTGGTGTTGTCTGCAAACTTACTTAGCGTGCACTCAATCTCCTTGTCCAAGTCATTGATACAGATACTAAACAGAACTGGCCCCAATACTGAGCCCTGGGGAACCCCACCAACTGGGTTTGACTCCATTAACCACAACTCTTTGGTCTTGGCCTTCCAGCCAGTTTTTTACCCAGTAAAGAGAACACCCAGCCAAGCCATAAGCAGCTGGTTTCTCCAAGAGAATGCTGGGGGAAATGGCATCAAAGGCTCTACTAAGTCCAGGTAAACAACATCCACAGCCTTTCCTTCATCTACCAAGCGGGTCACCTAGTCATAGAAGGAGATCAGGTTTGTCAAGCAGGAGCTGCCTTTCATGAACCCATGGTGACTGGGCCTGATCACCTGGTTGTCCTGCATGTGCCATGTGATGGCACTCATGATGATCTGCTCCATAATCTTCCCCAACACCGAGGTTGGACTGACAGGCCTGTAGTTCCGTGGATCCTCCTTCTGGCCCTTCTTGTGGATGGCCGTCACATTTGCTAACCTCCAGTCAACTGGGACCTCCTGGGTTAGCCAGGACTGCTGATAAATGATGGAAAGTGGCTTGGTGAGCACATCCGCGAGCTCCCTCAGTACCCTCGGGTGGATCCCATCTGACCCCATAGACTTGTGTATGTCTAAGTGTTGTAGCAGGTCCCTCACCATTTCCCCTTGGATTATGGAGGCTTCATTCTGCTCCCTGCCCCTGTCTGCTAGCTCAGGGGGCTGAGTACTCGGGGAACAACTGGTCTTACTGTTAAAGACTGAGGCAAAGAAGGCCTTAAGTACCTCAGCCTTTTCCCTATCCTTGGTCACTACGTTCCACCCCCCCATCTACTAAAGGGTGGAGAGTGTCCTTAGTCCTCCTTTTGTTGCTAATGTATTTATAGAAACTGTTTTATTGTCCTTAAAATCAGAAACCAGGTTAAGTTCTAGTTGAGCTTTGGCTGTTCTAATTTTCTGCCTACATAGCCTCCCAGCATTTTTGTAGTCCTCATGAGTGGCCTGCCCCTCCTTCCAAAGGCCATAAATTTGCCTTTTTCCCTGAGTTGTGACCATAGCTCTCTGTTCAGCCAGGCTGGTCTTTTTCCCTGATGGCTTGTTTTTTGGCATATGGGGATGGCCTGCTGCCATGCTTTAAGACTTCCTTCTTGAAAAATGTCCAGCCTTCCTGGACTCCTTTGCCCTTCAGGACTTCCTCCCAAGGGACTCTGTCAACCAGGCTCCTGAATAGACCAAAGTCTGCCCTCCAGAAGTCAAAGGTGGCAGTTCTGCTGACCCCCTCCTTGCTTCTCCAAGAATCGAAAACTCTATTGTTTCATGATCACTATGCCCAAGATGGCCCCCAACTGTCACACCCCCCACAAGTCCTTCTCTGTTCACAAACAACAGGTCCAACAGGGTGCATTCCCTAGTCGGCTCTCTCGCCAGCTATGTCAGGAAGTTATCGTCAAATGCTTGAGGAACCTCCTAGACTGTTTGCTCTCAGCTGTATTGTATTTCCAGCAGACATCTGGTAAGTTGAAGTCCCCCACCAGGACAAGGGCTAGTGATCGAGACTTCTCCCAGCTGTTCATAGAATATATTATCCGTCTCTTCATCCTGGTTAGATGGTCTGTAACAGACTCCCACCATGATATCTGCCTTGTTGGCCTTCCCCCTGATTCTTAGCCATAAACACTTAACCCTATTGTCACCATCATTAAGTTCTAGATGTTCTTAACACTCCCTAACATACAGGGCTACCCCACTGCCTCTGCTTCCTTGCCTATCCGTTCTGAAGAGTTTATAGCCATCCATTGCAGCACTCCAGTCACGCGAGTCATCGCACCACATTTCTGTGATGGCGACTACATCATAGTTTTCGTGCTGCACACTGTCTTCCAGCTTCTCCTGTTTGTTGCCCATGCTGTGTGTGTAGAAGTATTTCAGTTCGGCTATTGGTCCTGCTGCCTTTTTACTGGGAGAAGCCCTAATTTGCACATGACCATTCCCAGGCGTGGCCAAAATTTCTAACCCATCAATGACCCTCACATCTCTGCTGCATGAATCTCCATCCCCTACCTTCACTGAGTCACCAGATTTGTTCCAGTGAGCAATGCAAGTGTTTATAACGGGACCAAGTGTCCACCTTCAGTTAATTCTGAAGCCTAATTATGAAGCTCATGCATGAGCATGTTGACACCTTTTCTAGGCTCATCTCTTGAATGTTTTTTCAGAGTTTCTACCCAATTCAGACAGATGCTAACATGTGAATCACTTGTATGTAGTGTTCATAAATGTTCAGGGGTGCCTTAAAGGTAGCATTGAGTTGGAAGTAGGCAGCAGTTCAGCATGAGCGTGGTGGGAAGGTGTGATAGGGAAACAAGTTTTACAGGCTAGGGGCTGCATGAGTAGGACTCCAGTGCATATCTGGCTGTGTTTTGCTAGCAGCTGTGGCACCAATCACTCTGTAGGTTAGTGGGATGTCAGTGTCAATTCAGGGTCCAGGCAGTGACCTGGGCCTTGAGGGCTGCCTGGAGAACAGAGTTGAGACTGACCTTCCAGCCACAGCTGTGAGTGGCTAATGCAAATAGATCTCATGGCTGCAGTACTTTAGCATGGGAGTGTTCAGTGTGCTTCCATAATGTCTTCTTACAGTTGTGATGCCCTGAGAAAGTTCTCCAGGAGAACTCTGAAACTCTGCTCGTTGTGCAGCTGAGTAAACTTCCTTTCCTTGAAGTACTCTGTTTAGCTGTGGGTTGAAAGGATCCTGATCCACTTGATGGGAGATGCAGTGGCTGAGATCTTGTCCAGCAATAAGTCACGTCTATAAACTACTAGGGCAGGAGGTGGCTGTTAATTATAGAGATTTGGAAAAGATCCTACGAACTTCCCCATCCAGAGAGGCATTCCCTTCCCCCCAGCCCCTTACTCCAAGTGGCTGTAGCTATTACTCTCTGGAAATATCCAGGGAGGAGCAGATCATAACAAGAAGTCACTGTGTGCCTCACAGCAAAAAAAAAAATGTTCCCTTTTTTCTAGTTTCTTAGCCCACAAGTTTGGCAATATTTTCAGATTTTCCCACTCTTCTTGACACAATTGCCGTATCATTCTTTTCTTATATAAAGTGATAGCTCTACCTTCTCAACCAGCTTCAGACGCTGGACTCTCATACATGTGTTGGAGTCATATTCTGTTCCTATGGATGAGTTTTGTCTACTCAGTCAGCCCTGGAGGAAGAGATTCAAATAAGTCACTTTGTTTTACAGGCATGACTTCCATCAGGGATGTAGTGTGGAGAAAACTGTCTGGAAAATAACACTGAGTGGCTTGAAATGTGTATTACAGGCTCCCTCCTATATAAGTGGGAGTGTGCACACTGCAGGGAGAGTTGCAGGAGGAAACATGAGTGCCAAAGGTCTATTCTTTACAGTTGACTGGCGGATTAAATTCTCTTTCCATGGTCGTCCTTTCTGACTGTAACTGTGGTGCGGTCACTGGGCTTTTCCAAATGGGGTGGACTAGAGTTTAGGTGTAAATGCAACTGACAGTTAAGACAGAGCAGCACTTCTGGAGACAGCAGATCCATTTGCAGATGCTGATGAAGGAGTTCTTGTTTTTCTTCCATCTAAATCCTCCAGACAGTCGTTTTATTGAGGGAATCCACCATGCTGTGCCATTAGGCAAAGGAGGGGATAAAAATTATTTTTGGAGCCAGGGATGAAGGGTTTGGATGGTAAAGTGTGTAAAAGAGAAACCCCAGGTGGGTAATTTAGTATCTTCTGAGTTGTATTCCACTCTTAATTTATCCAAGAATATGATCCTTATTCTGGTTTAATATACATTTTAAAATGCAAATACCTGGTTTTATTTTACTTCTAGGACTTTCATTTTAGATCTGCCATCAAAGCTGAATAAGAATACATGCTTGATGAGCTTAAGAGGCATAACAGGACGTTCCTTTTAGAAGAGAAGGAAAGCTGTTGCACTTCTGCTCTGTGGTAGTGCACAGGAATAGCCTTTCTGATTATCTATGAAATATATGTAGCAAGCCAGTCATTCCAGTAGCTCAGCACCAAGAAACTAGAAAGTTCATGGTCTCCACAGTTCAGTTCTCTCTGTTACTTTGGACCAATGACTGGGTTTTTTTGTTTTCGGTTCAACAAAAATACTTTTGACAGTGGCATCCTGGATTTTATTGATTCCAGAACAAATTCAGACTTTGTGTGACTTTTTTGAGGGAGGGAGGGTGAGAAGCTCCCAACTCCTGTTCGGATACTGAGCACCAGACATGGTTTTCTTTGTTCTTTCTAGCACATAGGTGATTTGGGAGGGGAGAAAACCCAGACAACTCCACAGCCAAAATCATGCCCTTCATTATGCTTTATCCTTACTTTTAGCTGGGATGAGGGGATTAGCTGCTGCGAAAAGCATTGGTCCATTAGAATATTTATTGTATATGTCACAAGGTGAGTGGTTAGGCTATTAAAATTTATGAATTAATGGTCCTGGCAGTTTTAGGGTGGGGAAGGAGGTTTTATTCTGGTATTGTGGAGCTAGTCACTATGGGGGTGAAGATGAGTTTTAAAAGGACAGTTAGGAAAATGAAATCATGTGTTTAGAACTAGTCTAAAAGTGATGTCTGATCACTGATGTGCCACAGATTGTTTCACTGAAATGACAGAGCAGCTGTCTGTCCAAGCAGAGAGGCGTCTGCTCTTTGATGCTGTATAGAAAAATCTCTGTCTGGGGCCCAAAGTTTTTTTTTGGAAAAGTAACTAGAAATCCCTCAAGAAAGAAAGAAAGTGCTGTAATCACTCAGGAAAGGTGTTAGATGGATAATGTGTCATAAAGAGTTACTCTCATTTGTTGAAGAAGCACTTATGCTCAGATTAGCTTGTTGATGGGCATATTATAGAAGGTGCCTTTTGAGATCTGAGTGTGGCTGCAATTGATTGTAGGAAAAGGAAGAAGTAACACTAAACAACCTCTGTTTCTGAAGAGCAAATATTTTGAAATAAAAAGCTCCATTTGCAAAAAATATGGAAAGAAATCTTTCCTTTCAGAGAAGGAGACCTGCTTTGAAAGAGAATGATCTGTTATGAGAAGTTCAAATTGGAAGCATGGGTGAGAAAGGGAGAAGATGTAGTTAGCAATGAGGTTTTGTAACTAGCAAAGGACTGATAACTGTTTCTGAGAAAGTGTTTCTTATGTGGTTGGGCTTGTTTTCAATGTAGCAAGATTTTGGAGGAATCTTGGGGATCAGCACTTGTTCTCACAGGATGCTGAGAAGGATCGTTGGCTGCTGAACAGAAGCAGCGAGTGGCAATGCTTGCATGGGCAGAAGTATCTAATTGAAGGAAGAAGAAATTTGAGTTGTAAGCTGTTGAAAGTACAGTGATCACTGCAGCAAATACGATGAGCAGAAAGGCAGTATTTAGGGCAAAGCAAAACAACCTGGATACTCCAAGTCATCCTTCAAAAGGTCCTTTACCAAGTATCTGATGACAACCTCAGTAGGTCAGGACAAAGTGAGGAATGACACAGAAGCAGACCCTTATTACGTGGTGGAAGTCAGAAAGGCACTAAGAGTTACAAGAAGAAGAGATGAAGTGCAGTTGCCTTTGAGGGTTTCATAGTTGATGAAACAGACTGCTTTATGGTAACAAGTCCTTTTTCTTGGTTAGGCTTTTCTTCTTCTGAATATGCAAGTCCAGTTGTGCAGGACAGTGTTTTTTATAGAGACTGATTTTAGTTACTAACTGTTGTGTGAGTACTAGCTTGTAAATGATAGCACTTAAGTATATGTTATTGAAAAGGGGACTGAAGGGTTCAACTTGTGGTGTACAAGTCAAATTCCATGTGATTGTCGTCAGCTGCTGGGAAGTGGGGAAAATTTGAAGTCAATGCAAAAAACTTTACCTTCAAACTTGTGTCTTAAATGCGGGGAGAGGGTATATTTTGGATCCAGGGAAAGAAGTGGTGATGGAGAGAATGGTCATTGTTTTGCATCAGTGCTTGCTGACTTGTAGTTTATTCTAGAGAGCAGCAGGGGCAATGGGGAGGCACTGAAGAGTGTAGAAGTACTTGCACAGGTGGTCTTAAACTCAGTAAAACTAAAAATTAAACAACTACTGAAATGTATGTGTTAACTCCTGTGAATTAAAGCAAAAATTGTTCAAATTAATAAATGATGGACTGAAAGTCTGGTCTGCTGGGACTGTACTGTGAAATTCCCCAGATTTCCTTTGTCACAGGGCACAAACATTTCCACTCTTGGTATCACAAGCAACCGAGACCTAATTAATGCTTGGAAATTGCTTTGAGATCTTGGGTGAAAAGCTATGAAGTTCTAGTAATATTGATTACATGCAAAGAAAAGTAATGCTTTCCTCAGAGAATTATTAGAGTTTGAACTTCTATCACAAGGAATCATTTTCCACTCCAGAGGCAGGTGTGTTTTGATCAGCATTCTTATTCTTGGTGACAGTGGCTTGTTTAGGTAGCAAAGATAAACAGACTAGGAGCAGCATTTGTGCTATGTGTTGTGTTGGTATAAAAAGCCTCCATCCCAATGAATGAGTGGGAGCTTAGCTTACCTGACACGGTCAGCATAACATTAGGGTAAGCCCTGTAGTAGAACCTTTACGGATGTTCACTAAATCACTTCTTACCACACGTGTGCAAACTGGGAGCTACTTACCTTGGTCAAGAAAACTGATCTAAACCCACTTGGAAGGTATGGGGGAAAGCTAGGAATAAAGAGGATCTTCCTGATCTTCTGATATAAACGAGGCTGTCCTCTTGTTCTTCAATGTTGAGTCGATGTGGGTTGCCTTGCCAGTGGGGAGGAATGCTCTGCAAGTGTCACTCTTCCTTCCCACATTATCATGGCGATGTAGCGAGGCATCTGGCTCAAGTAAGGCACAGGCTAGAAGGGCTGGGGAGGCTGCTGTGGACTTGTCAGTGGTAGTCCATGCTGTTGATACCTTCAGGTGAAGCTCAGAAGAAACATCAGTTCTGGCTGGTGCCTCATGCATTTCTCTTGCAACCCCACCTGGGAGAAGACACAGATCAGACATTTAAATCCAGGCTGATCTGTCTTCTGCAACTACTGCTGATAGGAAATGTAGAGCATAATGTTGGTTAAGAGTGAACTGTATAACAGAAGCATTGTTTGTGTAGAATCAGGCACAGTGCCCAAACGAAGGCTGGGAAGGAGTTTCTTCTACACTCAGTGATCCAGAGGAATCCAAGACCTTTTTAAAGGCGTTAGCTCTCCCTGCCCCCAGATATCATTCACCATAGGGTCACCTGGGCATTTCTCCACTGCTTATGTTTCCTGTGACTCTGTGTGGTGGTACACATTTTCTGTTCTGTGGGGACAGGGAGGAAGATCTTTGGCTATTCTAAGAAAGGAGCTTTGATGGGAGAAAGAGAAACCTAATGTTTGTGTACCCAGTTGATTAAGGTTACAAGGTGCCAAAACACCTTCTCAAGCTATCTGCCAAATATGATGCATAACTTCAAGCAACATGGAAACAAAATTTACTTCTGACAGTCTCGTAAAGTTCTGTCTGAACAGGATTAGCCTTCCTTTCAATAGTGATTTTTAAAAAAAACCAAACACCACACTTAAGGCTATTAATACAAAAGATTGAACTTCAGTGAGTAACTGCTTGTGAGAATTTTGCATGGATGAGTGAAGGCTATATGGATAACAAACCAGTTACTAGTACTTACAGCATCTGCTGCCTAATATCTCAAGACTATGTCTGTGTCCACTGCTCTGGGAAGCAGCTCCATGGTGGTGTTCAGTATCTGCTCCCACACTGCCAGTGGAGGAAGTCAAGAGATCACCTATGAAACTCCAGCAGTACTGGTAGAAGAACCAGTTTTTCCCCATTACTTCTTTTAGATCATCTTTCCCAAAACTTGTCACTACGATGGTAGGACCTGTTGTGTTTATATATCTTAACACTATTAATGGAGAAGTAGTTTGAGCAAAAGTGGCCTGTATAGTTTAAATAGAAGATCTAATTGTATAATTTATTTGCAAATACAGACTCTCTGCTTAGTATATATTTCTTCTAAAAACATGAAAGCCTGTCTGTTTTCAAATCAGTCAGTGGTGGGAGGCAAGTAAAAAGGTTGGAAGGTTAAAGAAGAACTTGTTTGTGACCTTAAAAAAAAAAGGGGGGGCAAAAAAAGAAAAGCTGCTTTTCTGGGGAGAACAAGCTGCAGGGGGAGAAGGGGGAGGGTGCTGTGATGATAGGTCAAAATTCTAAGTTTCCAGTTTTACATAAACTTAATTCACAGTAGTGGGAGCACCTTGTGAAATGAGAGATTAAAAATCAAAACGAAATTATTGTGAGAACATGACCTGTGGAGAGTGATGTATGCCAGATCCTGCTGAGGATAACCTGGCAACCTTGATCACCCTCCAGTCTGAAAAGCCGTTGAGCATCACAGGAGCGAGGCAGTATGTGAATGCTGAAACACCTGCAAATCAGGCTCAAGGAGCAATCAAAGTGTGATAAACATTAATTAGTATAATACCCAAACTCTTAATGGAGGAAGGAACATTGATTACACTATCTCACTTGGGATTTCTTTCTGTCAGAGATGGTGTATGATGACAGTTTCTGATTACAGTTACTCAGACATGAAGTAAGACTTTAAAAACTGCTTAAATATGGAGAGAGAAGAGCAAAAGGCAAACAAGTTGATCTTTCTTTGAGTGGTTGAACAAATTTGGCTCTTTATAAAAGCATGCATTTTTGCTTTTTGCTTTTCAAACTTTTGAGGTGAATTGGCATTGTGAACTGGTATTGAATGATTCCCTGGATTGCTGTAAACTGTAAATGTCTTAGCAGCCTTTCCTTTGCTCTCTCCATCTTGATCCTGCAATGTTGCCAGCTGCTGGGGCAGAAGCACTGCGTGGGAGTGGAGAGAGTGGGGCTTGGGCTTCTCACAGTCCATTTCTGACTGTGCCAGTCATTGCTGCGTGAACTCCGAGCTGGCTCACCGCAGTGTGCAGCAACATCCATATGCGGTAAGGCTGTTTGTAAAGCACACTCCGGTGCCTCATAAAACATTATCCTTTGTTAGCCAGCCAGAACACACTTAGATATTCTAGCCTAGCTCTCTAGGCCTGCTTCAGTCTAGTGGATTGTGCATCAAAGCCCTGAGTTATGGGTACCCGGGGCGATGCATTGATGTTTCCCCATCACTTCAGCAGCCTGAGGAGCTGTAAAAGCCCATGGCCTTTTTGCAAGAAAATTCTTAGACAAATTAAAACTTGAAAAAGTTTCAGATTTTCTTTTTCTCCCAGTGTACAAGTAGAAGAGAGCAGTGATGTGCCTCTGGGTCCCCAGGAAAGAAGCAAGTGAGGAAGGCCTGAGAGGAAAAGTGGACATTTAGCTCCTTCAGCACCACCTTCTGCTGCTGCTTTCATCATGGGATGATGTCTCCCCTCACCTGGGAGGTAGTCTGTCCTCACCTCACCAGTGGTTCTCTCACTTTTGGAAACCCACTGAAACTTGTCCTTAGGGTTTAGTGGTATCTCATTCATCAGTGGTGGTATTATGCTGGTTTTGGCACCAGTGCTGTGGAAGGATGAATGGCAGCCAGCACTGTTACCTTCCCTTGTTACCCTGCTCCAGCATCGGCCACTTGGAGAGTCTGGGGATGTAATAAAATACAAATCCATAAACTCTGTCCCTTCTAATTCACACTTCCTGCAGTAAGGGAGGAATTTAATAAAAGCACACTTTGTTGAAGGGAGAAAAAAAAGCCAGCTTGACTTTTAGGCAAAAAGGCAAGGTTTTATGGAACAAATTTACCGTATGTACCCTGAAGTTTAGAACAGCAATGCCGAGCATCCCCCTGCTATCTCTCAAGAGCTGGAGCTGGGCTGGGAGGAAATGAGAAGCCTGACTTTCTATGATGTGTACAGTCCTCATTTAAGGAAAAATACTTCGGCTGCCTTATCCTCCTGTGCAACTTCATTTCTCATTCTGCTCTGTAATGTTCTTTCTCCTTGGTTGATTGCTTACTTTTGTACTTCAGACATGAAATTGAAGTTCTTTGGTATTCTAGAGAGGTTTGCTCCCAGCCTCCACTGCCTCGCCTTTCTCATTCACCTTGGTGTGGAGCTCGCGTCTTCTCTCTCCTACTTCCCAAGCTTTGTCATCCCTACCTCTTTGGGGTGATGAGTACACTCAACAGGGACAGCAGAGGGTTTCTTGCTGCTGTGATGCTTCACTCCAGCTGAATTCTGTCTTGCTCAGCCACCTTTCTGGGAATCTGTCAGCCTGTCTTTAAGCTCTTTTCTGATGCTGTCTGATCCCTAGCAAATATCGATGATAAAAATCACAATTCCTTTTTGGCATTGTGGAGTGCATGGAGGCTCTCATAGAAATATAGTATTATGGCCAGTGCTGACAACTGACAGGCAGTGTCAAGGATGCCAGATTCCTAAGGCCTCAAATCTTTTTCCTATGGGAGTAAAACAACAGTAATTTTTCCCCATGAGCAGACACAGACACAGAGGAGGACTTTCAGTAGGCAACTGAATGTGAGATTTATCAGAGGAGTTATAACGAAATAACAGGAAGTGATCTGCTCCATGGCTCCAGATGGGACAGAGGATACGGGGCCAGCAAGAGAGGCAGTGAAGTGGGAGGAAGTATTCCTGGGACCTGCTGTGGGTGTTGGAGAGACTTGCCTCTAAAATGGAGAGGAGCTCAAGGCAGCAGGATGAGGGCTTTAGGAGAAAGGAGAACTGAGATCTAAGTTGGAGGTGAGGTGCAGGGGACTTGACTGCAAAAAGGTTTCAGAAGGACAAAAGAATGTGAAAGCTTGAATCAAAGCAGCGGAAAGATTGGCTTTGATATCTGCTTAGATCAAAAATAAAAGTCTGTATGGATTAAGAGATAATCCACTAGATAGATTTAATCTGCCACATGTATTACTTCCCCAAAGAAAAGCATTGGGAGGGGAAGGTTGGTTTGGCTCAGTGCCCAGGATTTGAAGGCGAGTGATGTATTCTCCTTTCTTCTACAGGCCCCCTTTTCGCCTGTCCCAAAGCATGCATCCTGCCCAAAGGGAGGGGCTGTCACTGTACGCCTCCTGCTTCTTTGCAACTCCAGAGTCACATTGAATCTAACTAAAGGGGTTTCTCAAGCAGAAAAGAGCACCAAGAGCAAAATAACACAGCAATGACTAATAGGATAGGCGTGGGGTGGGTTCAGATGCTGATGGTGGTTTTGGCTGTCTGAGCGCAGGGTTTTGAGGGGCAGTAGTGGGCCATTTCATTAACACTTAGCCCTCCTGTCCTGAGTGCAATTGCCTTTCAAACAAACACCACTCAGTAGCACTCTCCTTAAATGGAGGTTGAGGTCTGAATGCCACCTAGCTTCAAACACTTTGCCCCTGAAAACCTTGGCAACAGCCCTCTCCATCCCTTCCTGTTTCCTTTCTTTACAAACACCAGGTTGGCTCCTTGGAGCAAGTTCAGTTTCCACAGCAGCAGAAGTACTAAAGTTGCTGGAGGACACTTGAACATGGGGGTTGTTTTTTCCATGTATTTTTTCAGCATCAATATAGTATATTGTCTCCGTTAACTAACACGTGCAACTGTACCTTGAACTGTACATGCATAATAGTCATGCACTTTTAGGAGCCTGTACATGTGACAGAATTTGGATTAGTTGGATTGAGGGGGTTTATCAATTATTTTTCTTGTTACCTTGCTCAGCAACAAATAAATTAATTCTGTAGACTGGCGCATATTCCTTCTGTGTTGTGTGCCTGCCTCTGTGCTACCTCAGGTGAAGGTTTTTGGCATATCTTGTAAGGTCAGTGGGATTTAGGCTGGCAAATCCTAGAGTAAGAGATCACAGGACAAAGTAGAGGATGCTTCAGAGAAGAGCCATCATGGTTTGAAATATCTGAACTGGCCCTGGACAACTTCCTCAGCTTGTGCTGGGAGCAGGCTGTCTGCCTGATACTGTCCTTTTATGGATGAATGTAATCACTCTCGGTTATACTTGGTGGGCAGTAGGGATGGATGAAGCTATAGATGTTTTCCCTCTTTCCCTTCTGGATGCACCATTACTGTTGTAGCTAGGGCACAGTAATTGCCAGTCATGCTCTGTGTTTGGAGATGCTTCCTTTTTAAAAGAGGTGCCAGCAAACCTTAAATGAGAAAGATGTATGCAGCGCTGTGGGCTGAGAGGTGCTTTGCATTCTGTTCTTCCCCTGATGCTGTCCATGCGCTAGAGGAGGTGTTAGCATTGTAGCAGAAAGAAGCACTTTTTAATAGCCAATGCACTGCCTGTGTTTGATGGGGGTGTAAAGGGAGTTGTGGCACCCTTCCTCTCTTAAACCAGGTGTCTTAGGGGAAGAATGTTAAATGTGGAAGCGGTTAAGAGTGAAAGGTAAAGATAACTGGGATTCCTCAAAAACTCCTTTGCTTCTTCACAGCTAGCAAAAGAGTGAGCGTGGGAAGGGAGAGGAAGAGGTGATACCTGGTAAAGCAGTGGGAATTATGTGGGGCAGGAAAGGGAGTGAGGGAAGCGTTTGACTGCCTCACTTGACTCACATTCACGGAGTGGGAGGGAGGAGAACGGTTACTGGTTTCCAGGCCTTCCAGCTTGCATAACTATTTGCTTAACATTTTCGTTTGGGAGAGAAACATGTGCCTTCTCACCCCCTGAGAATTGTGGCTGGGAGTCAGCAGCGTGCTGGCTAAAAGGCAATTGATACCTTGCTTTTATTTGGAGCTTCAGGAAGGATTTGTTGAGTTCTTCTGGGAGAGGGGTTTACTCTCCTTGAAGGTAAGAAGGTGAGAGGGTCAATTGCATCATTGATTTGAGGGAGAGAGGCAAAGCAGAAATAAATGACCGATTTTTTTCAGCTTTGAAGGAAGTAAAAATAGTCAGATGCCCCCAGGAGCAGTGCTGGAAATAGTGTCAATCAATACAATTATGAAACATCTAGAAAAGAGGTGAACTGTGAGGTGGGAAAATTTGCTGGGGAGAGTAGTTAGGGAAGACTTAGGTCCTTCAGAGGCACCTCACACTTTAACAAAACAAGGCAATGGGACAGCCCTATGACACATGAAATTTGCTGCAGACAGGTGCTAGGAAATGCACACTGAAAGGAACAACAGAAACTACTCTGAGAACCGATCAAGTGTATAAGTGATGTGGACTTACTCCACTGAGACAGAGGGAAGGTGTGGGAAGAAAATAATGAACAGATTTGTACATAGTGTTGGTACAAAATACAAGCTGTTAGGCTGTATTTAAAATAAAAGGATGGGGAAATGGAGAATGATTCCGAGAGGGAGAATCTCATGAGGTTCGGTTTTGCTCATCTCCCACTCCAAAAAGAATAAAGTAGAAACAGACTGTGCGCTCTCCTGCCATATGCACAAGGAAGGATTTTCATGCCTCCAGAAGAGGGGAGCATGGCTATAAACAAACAGAAACACTTAAAGCTATTTAGAGAAAGAAGTGGGGGGTCTTTCAGAGTGATACAAGGTGAACAGGCTGCTTGTACTTGCTGGTTTTTTTACTGCCTGCTATGGGGGAAGCTTTAGTGGCGTCCATTTCTGTACTGTAATAGGGAATGTGCTGCACAGAGTGAAAATACTTGAAAAGACGGGTTTGGTACAGTTTGAAAATGAGAATCATGGATCACTGCTGATGTCAAATTTGTTGCTAAAAGGAATTATACAGACAAAGGGGAAAAAAAGCACGGGAGCTCTCTACTCAAAAGCAAAGAGGGACTTTTGATGACATTTAAAGACAATGCTTGAGATTGATTTTTACAGGCACAAAATGATCCAGTGGAACTCATTGCTACAAAACATCGCTGCAGTGGAGTGCTATCTCTCCTAATGGGTTGTATAGCCATAAAAATATTCTTTGCTCGTTTCATTAGAGGGGTGAAGATTCAGAACAATTTTCAGTTTTTGAGCTTGAAGCCAGGGAGAACCTGCTAGTTATGCATGGGGAAGGAAGATCTCCTGAGGAAGTGACTCCATAGTTACCTGTACCTGATGCCTGGTCCCGATGTTCCTCCTACCCTCTGGTTGAGCTTGTGTGACAGTTCCTGCAGCATGGTAGTGACTGTGCACGGCATGCTGGCAGTTTCAGTCGTGCCCCTGGCTGCAAGGGGTCTGCTATAAGCTTTGTGGGAAAGGAGTATGTCCACATGGTGAATGCAGAGGTACTTAACCAGTGACCTCTATCCCCTGCTGCCACAGTGCACTTTTCGGCTCAGTCCCAAAGCATTTTGATGCTGATCTAGTTATGCAAAAATTATGCAAGTTAGCGTGCTTTATTGCTCCAAATGAAGACCTAATGTTGTTTAACTGATGTGGAAACCAAATCACAAAGCTGCGAAGCAGCATGGAAGAAGTTGTGCAACAAACTGCTGGTATAGTAAAGGCCATGATAAGCCTTCTGAGTCCTGAACTCTGCTCATTAGCATGTGTTGCCTTTCATTTTTAACAAGTCATTTTTATTAAAAATGTGTTGGCAGTTGATAACTGGCTGTGGCTTTCTTGTCTGCAGTACCTGCAGAGAGGCGTAGGGCTTGCGGCACTCCAGTGTCGCAAAAAAGCTCCAGTTCTCCATCTTTCTGTGCTGTGCCTCAAACAGCCATGGGAACGTTGTGCTGTGAGTCATGGACTAGGTCTACCTTCATGTTGGAGTACGTAAAGCTCTCAATGGGACCGAGACAAGCATATCTCAACCAGCACTATTTTGTCCAATGAAATAATCCAGTCCACCAAGATTCACATCCTTCCCTGAGGGCCTGGGAACTGGCTGTTGCCAAGAAAATCTCTGGCTCTGGATTCTTCATCTTAAGAAAGGTGCTTGCCTCCTAGGATCTCTCAGCGGGTGGAGGCCAGCCGGGCACAGCTTCAGACAATCGGTGAGAGAGTGACGCTTGCCCAAGCGAAGATTGAGAAGATAAAGGGCAGCAAGAAGGCTATTAAGGTAGTGACTTCAGTGAAGGCTGCATGGCCTCCCTTCTTCCTTCCACCTTCTCTCTTTATTCCTGATGTAAGCTCTGCAGAAGAACAGGTGCTTGGCTGCCACAGCTGCTGCCCGCTCACCTCTCCATGCCTTGCGGCTCATCACAACAGGGTTGTGATGAGAATCCCCTTCCCCTTGGCCAACTGACGATTTTCAGACCCATGAGCCACACAGCTCCTAGCCTTATGAGGCCTAAATAAGTCACTGTCCCAGCTTCTCCCTGAGAAAGAGAAAAGGCATGTGCTGAGCTGAGCGCAACACCCTCTCACTTCAGGCTTGTAGACACTTTGGCTATTTGAATGAAAGCTGCTGTTAGAGAGCTTGCCCTTAGTGCATCTTAATCTTGTTGGGCTGTGTAAAACTGGTGAAAACTGTTCTTCCCCTGTTCTTCCACATTTAACATAGTGTTTCAAATTCCCTTATTGCCAGTGGAAGCCTATGATCTCCTAGTACTTTATATACAGAGAGAAGTTCTGGCACTTATGCTTTCTGAAGTGACAGCCCATGCATGTTTGGGTCTGTGCAAATAGCCCATACGAGCCTGTTGACTCCAAGGCTGTCCATTCCTGCTGGCAGCACAAATTGTATGCCTTACTCCACTCCATGTGTTTCTATAGCGCAGGATTGTCTAGTTGTTGGGATTTTTTCAGTCCCTCCTTGTCTCTCCACAGGTGTTTTCCAGTGCCAAGTATCCAGCCCCTGAACGACTGCAGGAGTACAGTTCAATTTTTGCTGGTGCAGAAGACCCAGCTAAACAGAAATGGCCAAGACACAAGATTCAGAGCAAACACCGAGTGCTGGATGAGAAAGCTCTGCAGGTAAGGAGGAGGAGAACAGACCTGGAGATGAACAAGGAAAGAGAAGCTGGGAGGCTGTTAGTCTCTTTGATGAAGTAGAGCGGAGCTTTAAGATACAGGCTGGGAGCAGAGCATCTTTTCAGCTTGGACTGTTGGCAGGGGTGTGTGAGGTCAGGCTGGGAAGCTTGCAGAGCTGCCAGTTTGAGAGGGCCATGTCAATACAAGACCTTGGCGTGGTGTTTGAGTGCTTTGGATGGCTGTTGGCTGCCAATTCTCTGGAGCAGTTCCATCTCCTGAAATGCCACCGTTTCCTGCAGCGGTGCTTGTGGGTGCTGCTGGCTGAGCTTAAGGCTTCAGCTGTGCATAGCAAGGCAGCTGGGACCAGGGTCATAATTGTTTGAAGAATAGTTTCTGAAGGCTCTAATATAGACGACAGTGAGAAGGGAAAGGTGAAAGTACTTGTTAGTGTGTCAGGAGAAAAAGGAGTCATTAGAGCATTTTTCTGTCCCAGCAAAGCAGCGTGCTTGGGTATTGTCCCTCCCTGGTTCCCAGCTAAGTTTTACATCTTGGAAGGGAAGATCGTTTTGCTTCGTTACATCTTTTGTTTGTGCTTTGCTTGTCCTTTGTCTTGTGTTCAGCTGTTGTAGGTTGCAAGCCCTTCAGAGACGGGCTGAATCTGTTAGTACCCAGCACAGTTGGGGTTTCCAGGTGTGCCCGTAGCACAGACATCTGCAGCTGGTGGTGTTGAAGGAGGTCCTGAAGTATTAAGTTCCCTTTTAGCCTGTGGATTGGGAGGCAGAGAGGGGCTTCTTAGGGAGGTCTGAGAAGTGGTGGGTTTGGCAGGAAATGCTACCAAAGGAGTCTCCAACAATTTGGGTCCACATCCCTGGGTTGGAAGGAGGGGAGAGGAGTTACTGTGTTTAAAGTTTAAAAGTTGCTGTGTATGCGCTGTGTACTCTTCCTGGCAGGTTAGGGATCAACCTGACAACTTCCCTGCTCTCCACCCCTAAAGAGACTTCCTTCCTTATCCTTGTGTGCCTTAGCCCAAAAATAAAGCTGCCACTGAATAATTTATCATGCTGAACTTTCCTGAGTTTTAATGGAGTTGAGACCTCACATCGTGAGGTAGTTATGAATATTTCAGCCAGGCCAGGGAAGCAGGGTTGCTGGCCGAATGGACAGCTGGCAAACTCGAGCAGGGTTCATGCTTCCTTCGAATTCTGGCAGTAGCGCAGGGCATAGCTGCGTGGGACCTGTTGATGGTTGACCAGGGGAGGCCAGGTATGGTTGTGCTGTCTGGGTGGTGGCCCCATCCCATCAGAGTGTGTAGGGGGAGCAGAGGTGTGTGGTGACTGGGCAGGGGAGATGCTCTCTCACCCTGAAGGGCTGGAGCCAAGGTACAGCCCCTCATGCAGGCAGGGGATCGAGAAGAGCATCAGCTGGTGAAAAGCAGCGTCCCGCAAAGAGCAAATGCTGTCCCCATCCAACTGGCCTGCTGGCTCCAACAGGCTCTGCGTGCCCTTCCCCACAGCCCCTGCCATCTGCCTGTAACATCACCTCTTCCCCATCCCAGGTGGTCTCTCCCATTGCCATGTTCTGTCCTTCGTGACCCAGGCTGCCATCACAACAGGGACTTTCTTGCGGGCTTCACGGGATGTTTGTATTTGTTCCTCCCCTCCTGTGACCCATCTTTTGATCCTCCCTTGGGATTGTTGATCTTTCTCTGGCTTTGCTGACCCTACCTCATGCAGTGGTCTTGTTCCTCTTGGCCAAGCTCACGCACACGCTAGTTCCTGCAGCTCTTCTGTGGGGTGGGGGGATGCTGCTGTGCTGATGAGTGGCTGTCAGCTGATGAATGACAGAGGCATCTGCACCAGGAGCAGCTGGTGTGCTGAGTGGGGCTTGGTGTGGCCAAGCTCTGACCACGTTCCAGGGGGACAAGCCCTCCTCGGCCATAGCTCAGCACAGCGCCTGACGTGCCTTGCAGTAATGAAATGTGACAGAGGGAAGTCTAATGTTTGCATTTATGCCCTCCTCAATTATTCAGGGCTTTCAGTAGAGGCTCGCTGCCTGTTTTCACTTCTAATGAGGGCCTCTTTGCTGGGAGCAGTCGCAGTGGCCTTTGGTAACTTCACTCCCACACGCACACACAGGCCCCACCAGGAAAGCAAGCTCTGCTCCTGTCAGTTTGAGGGTAAGAGGTGGCAGCCTGTGCTCAGCGCTTAGGGTTTGTGCTCTGCAGGGAACGCAGCTGAGTTAAAAATGTGCATGGTTCTGCAGTTTATTTAAAAATGCTTCCCTCCTGGGAAATTCTCCTTTCCCCCTCCACACCCCAAGCAAGTGAAAACTCAGCTGTTGAGAGGACACTGTTTAGGCTGGTAAGCCCTGATGGGTAAGAGTGGCAGAAATGTGGTCCTAGAGGTAAGCCTGCAAAGCCGCTTGCTTTGTATGTTGGTGTGGTAGCAACTGGGCAGGGTTCAATGGTGAGTTGGCTGCAGCCCTGTGGGGCTTTTAGTTGCTGGGCACTGCCTTTGCAGTGGGACCTGTGTCCGGGTGCTGCAAGGGCCCTTCAGAAGGCTGGAAAATGGGTAGGAGACATGGTCTGCCTGGGCTTGGGAAGAGGTCCAAGAAAAAGTTATGGTCCACCGCTGGAGTAACCTCGCAGGCCTTCAAAAAAGTCAGTAACTGGGCATGTCCTTGTGAATTCCGCCTCTCTTGGAGTCCACCACGGGCATGGGGAGGGTAAACCAGCTTTTTGGCACTTGCTTATCTTCAAGTGATTTTCCAGCTAGCCTCAGCCCGCCATTGGCATGGAGAGAATGGGGTTTCTGGTGTATCACACCAATTCCCTTTTGTAATAGTGTGTGCTTAATTAAACTTAAGAACCAGGATGACTTAATATATTTTTAACTGTAGGCTCCTAGGAAGAAAATGCCTGGAAATGCAGCATCCTTAAGGGTGTGATCCTGCCAGGTGCCAAACCCCAGGTTGGGGTGTTTGAGCATTCAAGCACCCCCCCATGACTTCAGTATGCCGAGGTTGCTGAACCTTTAGCTTAAGGCCTTAATGTCCCTATAAGAAAACTAATTTTTAAATGGCATGTTAACTTGTGGAATTCACAGTTGCAGGATATTATTGACAGTATGTAGCTGTTCTAAATCACAGAACAGATCTAGGTACTTGAGTAAGACTAGCACTTCAATGGCATTTAAATTAAAAGGATTATGTAGAGCCTCATGTTTCAGAGTAATACTCATGCTTAGTGCTTTTATAACTTCCTTAGATGAGACTTAAAAGTAAATGTAGGTAATGGTTGGTTTCTCACTACGCCCTTAAAGTGACGCACAGTCTTCCAGTGCTAATTGAAATCTACAAAGAGAGAATTAAAAAAAAATATATATGACTTGAGGGCTAAGTGTGTGTGAACAGTTCTAGCAAAAACATCAGTACTCCCTCATGCTTAAAAAATTAAACATTGGGAAATGAATATTAATGGTCAAAAGAACCTTTATTTTTGAATCTCTGCTTCTACAGTCTCTAAATAACAATTTATATGGTTTTGCCTACTTGCTTCTGTAAAAATTCAAGATGTTTCAGCGTATTTTTCACAAGTTGGAATGCGTTATTTGGGAGGGGAAAAAAATTAAATCAAAATCTTCCGGGTCTTTTCTTATAGCATTTTATAGACTCAGAGCATCGTACAAACTCTTAGTGGATTAACTGAGCTGTGACTAAGCCACTTCCCAGGATTTCTGGCTACCATATTCAAGACTGAAATTTCAATCAGTAGGAACTGCTTATGTCACTGAGATGTGGTCTTAAAACTGATCAAATGGTGGTCTCCATTTCCCCCATACAAGTACAAAGAGGGAAGAAGGAGTCGGAGAATGGGATAGAGCAGGGATGCTGGAAGCAGTGAGGCAGTAGGAAGCTGTGGACAGTATCGGAGTGGCTCGTTTGGTCATTTTCTGGTGACAGAAGAAAACCTCAGGAGTGTGGCCAATTATTTAATCTGACAAACTGTCCTGGTTAGTGCTCTGGTTTCTTCTGGCATGAACACTTACCACCTCCCAGCTGCCAGGCTGCTGCTTGTCCTACTTTGTGAAGAAAGAACAGGAGCTGTGAAGGGGGTGAGGAAAGATGTGGGGAGGGATCTGAAGTGGAGGTTTGTCCATCCCGGGCTGTCTCTGGGTTCAGGAACTGATGCCTTTCCTCCCTCTACAGCAAAGCTTGCTGTGGGCACTGAGCTTCATCCCCCAGAGCATCTGGCAGCGGGCACTGTCACGTTAGCTGAAACACTGGTCTGATCTGGGATGGCAATTCCTGTGCTCTATAAAAGTCAAGTAGTTCAAATGTAATAAGTCCTTTTCTAAAGGGGGCTCTATTTATTATGCATGAAGTTTTAGAACCGAGAGAGAGATTTCAGTTCATTAGAGTTGAAAACTCCTGCAAATCCCTCAGGCTTTGCAAAACCATCTGGCACATTTTCTACCCTGCGCACTCCCTTCTGCCTGATCTCTTGCCTAGTGTAGGCACTCTGTTTTTTCCTAACCTCTTTTTCCTTTGCCTTTCCTGCATAACCCACCAGTGGGATCACATCTCTTAAAACATGAACTGAAGGCAGCAGAGGGGAGGTAATAGAGATGTTTGGGGGACTCGGCCTCCATGAAAATGTCTAGTAGTTGGAGACACTGTAACAAATGCCTTTTAGACTGCGGTGCTTGATCCCTGCTATAGAGCCAGAGTGGTTGTTTTATTTTGGTGGGTCCTTGCCTGTTCAATATGACCCATCCATGGCACCAAGAGCAAATGCCGTGAGTCTGAACTGCTGAGATTTGTCATGAGTGTGGGGTTGCAATGTTGTCCATGTGCTTCCTTGCTCAAAGGGAGGTGGAGAGGGAGCAGTAGGGTTCCCAGACCATGCAGTGGGTCTAGCGGTGGGGTTGTGGTGGCTGGGGAGAGCTGTCTCAGCAGCTTTGATTTTAACATCTTACCACCTGTTATCTGTCTTATTGCAGGAGAAGCTCAAGTACTTCCCTGTGTGTGTGAGCACCAAAGTTCATCAGGAGGATGATGCGGAAGAAGGCCTTGGCAGCCTCCCCAGGAACATCAGCTCCCTCAGCTCCCTGCTGCTCTTCAATACCACCGAGAACTTGTGAGAGCTGGAGCAGCTCTGTGCTGCTCACCTGCCCCTGCTTGTCCTCAGAGGAGCTTTCCCTTCCCCAGGGGCAGCAATAACTGCTTGCTTTCCTGGGTGTCTTACATACCAGGCTCCTGATAGGACAGGGTTTGGTACCTCTCTGTTGGCTTCCAGCTAGCTACCCTTTCTTTCTCACTCTTTGCCTTGGGTGGAAGGAGTTGTTTTGTCTGCACCTGATCTTCCACTCACCTGCTTTCAACGCAATTTTGCACTTCCCCGACTTAGTTTTTTCCTGTCACCCCCCTGTAATTTCTCTCCAGCCTTGAGAGCTGCTGTCACTCCTGCCCTTCTCTGCCCCGTGTGCCAGCCTAGGTACTGCTGCTTCTCCTGATGATTCTTCACAGCAACACTTCACTGCTCTTGCTGCTTTCATGTCTCCACTGCCACCCTCACTGCAGTTCCCTTTCCTGTTGGGCTTTGCCTCATGGTTCCTCCTTCTGTTCATATTGAAGAGCTTCTTTAAGCCCCTCTTGAACTTTCTGCTGCTGGACCTCCCCTTTTTTCTCCTGAGCCATGGATTATTTCCCCTCTGTCTTTCCTCCTGGACCTTGAGTGACAAGTCACCAGGAGAGACTGGTGTCCTGCTGCAGGCTGTAGAATGGTTTCAGGCCAGGTGGTAGGAAGGGGAGAGTTTGATGATGATGGCAGTACAGCGGGGCTTTGCTTTAGGAGGAGTTTGGAGGCTGTGCTGGCAGGGTGAGGAGCTGATCGCCTCCTGGTTGTGGAAGGGTGAGGCAGGAAAATGGGGCTAAAAGAAGGAAACTGGAAGGCTCAACATGTTCCACCTTCGTGAATGAGTCAGGAGATCTCCACCTCCAAGGCCTTCTTGGGTACGCTGTTTCTTCTGGCCTTCGCTCTCAAGGTGGCATCACTGAAATACTTGTCCTCTACACTTAGGTACAAGAAGTATGTTTTCCTGGATCCTCTGGCTGGCGCAGTGACAAAGACCCATGTGGCTTTGGAAACAGAGACAGAAGAGAAGCTCTTTGATGCTCCTCTTTCCATCACCAAAAGGGGACAGCTGGACCGACAGGTGAGATGCAGCTGTGAGGATGCAGCTGCTTCCTTTTCAGAGGATTGTGCTCAGCTCTCTGAGAGTATTTCTGTAGAGCGGAGAGCAGGTAGGAGAATAGCCCCTCACGGGGCTGCAATCAGAAGGACCTTGCCTGTTTTTGTGCTTGAAGTCCTGGTGTGAGCTTTATGGGTGAGACAAAACTCTCCAACTTGGCAGGTATTTCTCTCTGCGCAAGCCTTTGCTGAGTGGTATGAGAAGAGTAACGTGATATCAATTCACCTTGCTGCTAGACCTCAGGGCTGTAGAGGAGTTTAGAGGCTCCATCACTTGATCATCCCCCTTGTGCTAAATCCTGAGCCTCATGAGGAGTCTGAGGGTGAGGTGCCACTGCTAGAAGGTGCCTGGGAGGAGGTCTGATCCCCATCATTCCTGCTGGGAGGAGGTGCCAGCTGGTGCAAACAGAAGGGCCAGCCAGTCTGAGCAAACGGTTTGTGCTTGGTGTGGACATGGGGCAGGCAGTTCACCGACCCAGCTGCCCCAACATGTGACTGATCTTGTACGCAACACTTTGTAGTGGCCATACCTGGAGCTTTGCTGGTGTGTGGTTTAATGTGTGCTTTGGGGCTGGGGAAGGGAGCTTGGGAACCATTTGCTCATCACATTGGACCGGAGGAGACAGCAGTGTATATGGTAAACAAAACCCTTTATTCACAGCACACCTTCGGAACTGTTTTGCCTGTGTGTTAAACACAAAACCAAACCTCTGTAACTACTTGGTTTTGCTTCTTATGCATATTAATCTCAGAAACGGTTCAGGCACCATTCTCTTCTGGAGGAGGGACTGGCTTATGTAGGCTGCAAAAGTTGGTGCATGAAACCTTCAGAGGAGCGAGTTGACTTGCAAGAAACTAGGAAGAGTCCTGCACCTCTTCCTACTCCTGCAGCCTGCATTTTCCAAACCTGATCTGCAGGGGGTGGCCTCTGAGCACAGGGAGCTGCCACAGGACAAGAGCACAGAGTTGTAGGGGTAGCTGTTGAGCGGCCACTGTACCAAGGCACACAAGCCCAGCTCTGACTGCTGCTCAGGTTGTTTTCCTGCAGTGCCCATGTTTGCTGCAAGGGAAAGCAAGTGCATAGACACTGCCTTATCTTTTTGTTTTTGGGTTTCTTTTAGGTAGCTGAAAATTACTTCTATGTGCCAGATCTGGGCCAGGTACCTGAGATCGATGTGCCGTCCTACCTGCCAGACCTGCCTGGCATTGCTGCAGATCTCATGTACAGTGCTGATCTGGGCCCTGGCATCGCGCCGTCCGCCCCTAGCAGTGCTATTCCAGAGCTGCCCACTTTCAACACTGAGTCGGTGGAGCCTTTGCAACCAGGTATTTCCAATCCCTGCTCCCAAGACCCTGTGAAGGAGGAAGGCAGGGATTGCTAGAAGGTGGAGACAAAGCAGAAAGTCCCTTAGTGGAGATTTCAAGATGGATGTTGCAGATACCTCTGGCTTGTGCTTGTGCCCGAGTCAAAGCTACAACCCGTTCAAGTGCTGGCCAGACTCTGGGCCCCTCACCTCCCTCGCCCCCTGCATGGCTAGGGAGGACAGAGGGCGGTGTGCAGGGACTGGCCTCGTGGCAGCTTGGGCGAGCTGGGCAGGCCCAGTGGCATGCAGCTGAGGAAGGCAGAGTAGAGGAAACTCAAAGCCTGCCTTGGCCCTGCCTGCTATTAAGAGATGCTGCACAGGGTGGGAGTGTTCTGCTGCATAGTGTGTGCTGAGGACTCTGATCTGTTGCCGCTGAGGTGTGCGAAGCTCTGAGCTGAAGCTCTCCGTGTGCTGTCCTCTGGGACTCCTCAGATGCAACTTGTCTCATCTTTCAGACCTTCAAGATGCTGAGCTATTGCCGCCACCTCCACCACCACCTCCCCCACCGCCTCCTGTTATGCCAACTACTGTGCCTCCTCCGCCGCCCCTGCCCCAGCCCACAGCCCCCTCTGAACCAGCCCGGACAGCGAGCGAGGAGAGCAGCAATGCAGTGCCTGCAGGTAAGGGCTGGGCATCTCCACAGCTTCACTAGTAGAATCTAACTCTGACTTCTTGGCTTCAGCCCATGTCCTTGGTTGGTTCCCTGTGGCTTCCCAGCCTAAGGAAGCTGTGGTGGGAGGGGAAGCTGTTCCCGCTTGCCTGGGAACTGCAAGCCTTTGGTTCCCCCCTTGGCAGGGCTGCTGCTGGCTGGGCTGAGCATTAGCCTGTCACTGAGAGGTGTCTGGGCCTGGCTGACAGCCCTGAGCAGAAGCTGGCAGGGTATCAGAGCAGCCCTTTCCATGGGCGATTTGGCTGGGCCTGTAGCTGGTGCACTTGACCCATGACTTCTGCCTGTCCTTCCTGTCCTTTCAGCTTCGGTCCAGGGAGCCCCGAAGGAGGTGGTGAACCCCTCTACTGGGCGTGCCAGTCTCCTGGAGTCCATCCGCCAGGCCGGTGGCATTGGGAAGGCCAACCTTCGCAGTGTCAAGGAGAGGAAGCTGGAGAAGAAGAAGCAAAAGGAACAAGAACAAGGTGCTGAGGCTCTTCAGCAGAACCGATCTTCCTTGCTCTCAGCCCCAGGCTGGGGAGGTGTAGGTCTAGGGACAGACAGGCAAGCCAGGAAGGAGTGCAGTGAACATACAGAGCAGAAAGGCATTGTCTCTCCTCACAGGCTGGTGTAGGTCTCAGGTGTTTCCCATTCAGACAAAGCTCTGTGAACTTGCTAAACCCCATCTGCCAGCAAGGCATCTGTGTTCTTGATGGACACCTGCTCCGTCTCGGGGCATGCATCGAAGTTTCAAGTGTGCTGCACCCATGCACAAAGGAAACCCTGGGGCCAAGAGGGGCAGGGCCAAGCTGGTTTGAGCACCTTGGTTAGGTAGCTGGGGAGGGTATTGATGGAGCTGGTTTGGTAGAACAAGACTGCAAATGCCCAGCCCCTCTTGCCTCTCAAGGAATTCCACTCTTGGATTTCCCCAGAATACGCCATTAACCTGCAGTGCCTGGTGTTTTC
This sequence comes from Burhinus oedicnemus, assembly GCA_008921705.1. NCBI lineage: Eukaryota > Metazoa > Chordata > Aves > Charadriiformes > Burhinidae > Burhinus > Burhinus oedicnemus. Next base: position 80,042 of record VFFE01005762.1, read on the forward strand.
CTGACCTGAAACTACTAGACTGTGAAAGATTAGGGGTTCGCTTGGATTTTTTTTCTTTAATCTGAAGGCAGTATTGCAAGAGAATGCTTTCGCTGTGCTAGGGTCAGACTGATGCTTCTTCTTGTCTGACTTGTTTTGCTCTGTTTCAGTGAGAGCTACAGGACAAGGTGGAGATTTGATGTCAGACCTCTTCAACAAACTGGTGCTGAGGCGCAAAGGTACTGTCCTGCAGGGTGGGCTGCTCCTTCCCCCTAGGAAAGGGCAAGTGCTTTCTGGCACCTCAGTTGTGTCAGCCACAGCCCTAGAAACAGGAACAGAGACACCTTCCCCGGCAAGTGTGCCACAGTGTGGCTGGGAGTGTCTTTATGGAGGGTGAGCAGAGGAATCTCCACCTCAAGTCCAACTGGAGGCACTGGAGGAGGTTGTGTGTCCAAGGGGGAGGACAAGCTCTGAAAGCCATCTATGAGGAAGGGACAGCGGTGTCTTTTTTTAATTTAGTGCTGGGGCAGTTGGGCCCCTTGCCCATGGGGGCACCTGAATTGCCCTGAGGCTGTGGGAGGTGCCTGAGGCATTTAGGGCCAGTGTCACCCCTCAGCGCCTGGCACAGGGTGGAGGAGGGCATAGATTTGCTTAGGTGGAGCTTTAGTTAAACGAACCCTTGCACAGGGCTGTGGCGATGTTTAAGCATGTTGGCTGTTCGCTTGCTTGGGTCACCGGGGTGCTGGGAACAGTGGTATGAGATGTGGTTTTTCCCCCTCCCATTTGCTAAGCCTGGTGATTTTCCTTTCCTCACAGGTATTTCAGGGAAAGGGCCAGGAGCCTCTGGAAATCCTGATGCTCCTGGAAGTCCTGCTGGTGCCTTTGCTCGTATGTCGGACTCAATACCACCCCTCCCGCCCCCACAGCAGCCTGTGGGTGAGGAGGATGAGGATGACTGGGAGTCATAGATGAGGTCAGTTGAGCATTGGTGTGAATCCCAGGACTCTTGAACTAAGCACCTTTGAGAGACACCAGCCTGCGGAAGTACCTCCTGGAGGGTGGGCACTGGCATGGCAGGGGGACCCTGTCGTATCTTTCTGAGGAAGAGCAGGAGCAACAGGAGCTAACTGCTGCTGAGGTTATAGTTATCAATGAGTTCTTCTGCTGTCTGCTATTTTCCACCCCAAATACTACATTCCATCTCCAATGCTGCTGCTGCTGCTCACACTGGCACAATAAATCCTGCCTTAGCTGGCGGGCAGTAGGGCGGCCTGTGCTCAGAGGATCAGAACTAGCATTGCTCCTGATTTAAAGGACCCTCAGTCTTTCCTAATGTGACTGGTGATGACTGCAAAAGCATCTCTTGCAAGGCACACAGCCCGTGCCTCATTTGTCTCCTTGCTGCTTGCTTGCTGAAGCTCCTGTTTGCTTGGTTGTTGCTAGAAGAATGAGAGCGTGTGTCCTTTCATGGGAGTCTAATTCCTGATGCCTCTGCACTTGATGGTTTCTCTCTGTACCGGGCTTATGGTAATTCTTTGCCTGTCGCTGCCTGAAAAATTTCAATAAAATTGAAGGAAGCAGGTCCTTGCAGCCTTCGCTGTGGCAAAAGAGGGAAGCATGCTCAATTAAGTGTCTTAAGGGAAAGCCCACCTGTCCACTGGTGGGGGCTAGCCATAGAAACCAGCACCACCAGCCACAGGGCTGGAGGTCACCAGCTGTTACAAGCAGGTGCCCCCTACTCCCACTGCTGCTTGGGTTAAGGTAGAGCTTGTGCCAGAGGTGGAGTTTGTACCCACTGAAGGGGCAGGAGACTCACCACAGAAGTTTCTCAGAAGCAGCTGCTTCCTTCCCTGTGGGGCTAATTAACATATAGGGAGAGGGTACCAGCTCTGTGTCTAATTATAAGTGCTTTCTTCATTGTGAAGAGCCTTGAGAGGTAGCATCCGGCTGCTGAAATTGGGAAGGAGGCAAAAGAAGCTCCTGGGAAGAGACTTGCTTAGGATGACAGAAAGAGCTGGACATGGCTGTGGGATTACATAGCCATCCCTGTTGTTATTGCTGCCCTCCACCACTGACCCATCACCTAGGAAAGAACCCCAGGAAGGTTACACTAAATAAAAAACAAGTGTTACTGTTTTCCACAGAAAGTTACTTTGAATTAAAAAATGTAGACAGTAGAAACAGCAGAGCAATCCTGTGCTTAAGCATGATCAAAGGAGAAATACCGTGCTGTGTTATGGCCATATCTTTATTCCCCTTGAAAGCATGAACTGCTCCTTGAATCTACTGACTGCTTGAAGCAAGGTAGAAAGAAGAATATAAGAAGCATTACCCATAGCTGCCCCATGTCTTACCAGTCTGACTGTAATTCCAACATGACACAAACTAATGGCCTGATAGTTTACAATGTGAAAAATTCTATGTTTTCATTGATTGTCAAGCCCCCTACATTTGGTGGTTGATGGGAAAAGGCAGATGGGTTCAGTCAAAATAATTATACTTCCCACACTTAAGTGTTTGGGTTGAAAATATTTAATCAATTTAAATAAAACCTGAACAGCTATAAACAAACAGGAGCCTGCTGCTACTACCTTCACCTGCCTCAGACCGACAAACAGTTTGCCTCCTGGTTGTGGTGCTGAAGGCTGTCTCACCATCACAGCGCTCAGATACTGAACAGCAAACATCCACAAAGGAGGCAGAAGGTGGAGATTCACAAACTCCTTGGTACAGAAAAGCAGGCATTTGTGTTGCTTCAGGTGTTCTTCAGAGGTGTAGCTCACAGAGTTGACCTACAGCCTGTTCTCTGGTCCACATCACGAAGTGTCCAACTTCCCTCGATGAAACTAGGAACATACAAAACCAGACGGTTTGTCCCTGGCCTCACTCTAAAGTGAAGGTTTGAGAAAAGTACAGATGACTACTGTAGGAAACAGATTTGGCAGCAGTACATAAGATAAAAGTTCTGACCTTTCTTAACTCTGCGAACGCTGATCCAAAGGCAGGTTTCACCTGGGTTCTCTCCCTGATCCACTGTGGCAGTTTGTTAAAGATGGCAGGGCGTGCATACCTGTGGTCCAGGAGCAGGATGCTTGCAAAGTCCTTCTGATGGCGAATGGCTCTGCCTGTACAGAGTGTACAACCACATTAAAATGGCCCACTCAAGTGTTTATTCTCAGGCAAGGAAGCTCATGTTCCCATCATCTGTACTTAGGCTGATTGGTAATGTGTCCTTTTTCCCACCCTCTACTTCAGTGCAGTCACATTTTGTATCCCCCAGCCTGTCCAAGGAAGGATGAATTACCTATCGACTGGTTTACTGCCTTCATGCACAGGTTTTCAATCAGCACTCTGCTAGGTGCCTGGCCAGCAGCTCTGGGCTGGAAAAGAGAAATAGGTAAGACTGAACATGAGGCAGATGTAAATCAAACTCAGGAGTCTTAATAACAAAATGAGGCAAATGCTTTTACCCCTGCAGAGTGAGTGGGTGGCCAAGCAGATCCCAAGCTGAGAGTAAGGAAGGACAGAAGAAAGGTTGCAGTCAGAAAACAATGTTAAGCACTCACAAAGAGCCAGCCCAAGGCTCTCTTGAAGGTGAAAACTTGTCCCCAGATGCCCAGGAGCAGCATCTCCAGTGGGCAGTGAGAAAGAGTAAGTGAGCCAAGTAGAGAAGTGATCCTGGCAAGCAGCTTGTACCACCCTGCCACCTCTTCCGGGTGAAGGGACCTTGCTCCCCTTGGAACTCAGAGTTCCTAGTGAGCCCCAGTGGTGTTTCCCTCCCCTGGGCTTCTTCCATGTGTTTAGTGCCACCTGTACATGTGCAGCATGAAGACGGCTGTGCTCTCAGTACCACATAATCTGGGAAACAAGGGCAAGCTCAAAGAAAAAAAAAATCTTTGAAGGCAGCCCTGGGACTCATGTGCTGGGAGGAAATTTAGTACTAAAAAGACAAAGTGAAAGAGGCAGAGGTGTAAGTGTCTGTTACCATTGTTTTGTCAAGCCAAGTCATTTTTTCCTGGAGCTCTGGAGATTTAATGTTGGGGTAAGGCATTCCCACCATAATCACACACCTGCAAGGGGCAAGGGAGGACTGCATTATTCTTAATGTCTCATCCTAAAGCACTTTGCCAATAGACTGATAAATTAGAGGTCACTGCACCCCTGAAAGACAGCCAGCCCTGAAAACCAAAAGGTGGCAATAAAGCACAGCAGTCTGACAAGCACGTTCTGAACGGAAAGCTGCAGAGGGATTCAGGGTGCCAGAACAAGGGATTATCTAGCACAGCAAGCCTAACTGCATTACTCACATGTAAAGTAACTCTGGACAAGGGGGTTTTACACCTCCCAGCAGACTTGGTCCCGTTGATTTAAGCATCAGCCCAAGCCATGTGCTCCCCAGGATTTTCTATCTACGCAAGTACTGACATGTCCATCGTGCTTGGAGTCACCGCACCACAAGCCCAGTGCTCACCTTCCAAAGAGCAGCCACCTTACCTTCCCAGGTCATCAGAGAAGTTGATCCCTTCGCTCATTTTGCCTCCAACTACAGAAAGCAGCAGGGCCCCCGTCATCTGTCCTACTTCCTGGCTGCAGCGCTGCAGGAGAGGGACCAGCAACTTAAACCAGAGTAGGGAAGATTTCTGTGCTGCAGAAACATTCCCACACCTAGGCTAGAGCCCTCTTTCCTTGTTACAAGCTGGAATGCCCTCTTTAGCAGCACTCCCATAGGCAGTTGGGATGCCACACTCCCACCAGCCTGCCAGCTCAGCTTACCTTTATGCACTTGGCATACTCCACCAGCACCTGCTCCACCTGGTTGGCTTTCTTAGGCTCCTGAAAGATCTGTCACAGGCAGTGTGTCAGTTGCAGCAACAGGAAGCAAACAGTTTAAAGAAAGCAAATCATTTTACTCCCATGCCATTAAACAGTACATGGAACTACGATCGGGGAAGGGCAAATTGCCTGAAAAACCAACTTAACCAGCACCTTTCCCCTCCACCCTGGAAAAGCACTGCATGCTCACTACAGCACTTCTCAACTGGGCTCTGAAGGGAGCAGCAGCTGCTCCTGCTCCTCCAGCATTCCCTTTCAGCTTTGGCAGACTTATCTAATTCTGCAAGAAGTTAAAAGTCATCTGAGAGCAGAAAGGCAGGAAAGCAATATGCACCTCTTCCACCTATGAACAAAGATCCAGCAGGGTGATGAGACCCTCCAGCTGCAAGATCTTGGAGGACAGTGACAGGACCAATCAATTCCAATCACCGATTAATTCCAAGTAGTAGCTCCCCTTGCCCAATGAATAAATTAGTTTTCTATGCAAAGCATACATAAAGTAATATTTCTTTATGTTATTCTAGCATGCCTAATTAGTTACTGAGAGCCTCTGGAGTTAATTAAGCTGCATTTTGATAGATGCTGCACCTTGGCCTAAATCACAACTTGTTTTCCTAGTAAACAAGAGGTGCAACATCTGTCTTTTCTGTGACAGTAAAGAACCTAAAGGATGTGTTTTCTTTTGGTTAGCAAGAAGTACTATCAAATTTTACCAGCCAGAATCAGTCTTTCAGTAGAAAAATAACTGGCAATTGCAAACATAAGCCAAAACTATTTAACTTATTAAACAGTAGCTATTTAATCCTCTGATTTAAATTAATTTTCCCTGTGTAATTTATATATAATTTCAGTGTGATCTCATGACAGCCACCTCAGGAAAGACTTTAACCTTCCTCTGCTACGATATGATCTTGTGTGTGGGCAGCTGAAAGTCACACTGGCTGCACTTCTACCAAATTGCTTTGCTAACACATATCCAATTTGCTGGAGACTGCAAAGGCCAAACAAGAACAAATGAGAGTTGAAAGGCAGAGCAAGCTGCGTGATTGTGGCACAAAGCCTTGGCGGCACCAGGGACCATCGGGACCCTGACAGAACACACCTGAAAGGCACTATGAGTGGCAGGTGTACAAACACATGGAGAAGCTGAAGCATAGTGTTTCCACCACAAAAACCTACAGGCAGATCCACGTACCAGAATGCCTGCACCAAGGCTGTGAAATATCTGGGACTGCGCTCTCCTAATCCATGTGGTAAGTTACCTAGCTTTTAGTAAACAGAAGTCACAGCCAGGGTACATGTAGTTCTTCCCTCCCCGCCCCATCCCCCAGTACATGATCCAAGACCCCTGCCCCACACCCTGAGACAGTCGGACTGCCTGACCCTCAATACCCAACTTTCAAATACTTGTGAGAGTCATAGCAAAGATTTCGTATTTGCAGTGATCTCCCCAGTCAATGTTTCTCATCACTGCTTCAACAGAAGTCACCGCTGCTAATCTCTCAGTTCTCCACTCTGCACTTCTACCAGAAGACGACCACCGTTTGCCCTGTGAACTGCAGTCTGGTCCCATTCTGCCTAGCCTTTAGTTGTGCTGGTCTGTGTTCAACGGACACATAGCTGAGCCTGGGAAAACCAAATTCCCTATAACAGCTCAATCTGAACAGCCCCCCAGCCACAAGGGTGCAAGCTTGCTGGCTATGGAAAGCAAGGATTGTCTCCCCCCATGGCCACTACACAGACCGTGCACTCAAAGAATCTATAGCTGCGTTTAATCTCATTTAGATCCCAGCTCAGTGATCAACCACTCGGGAAGTATCATTTATTCATTACTGGAGGGATTGGCTAGATAAACATCCGCTCTGCTCTGCTGCGCGGAGTGAGAACAACTCAGTGAGAGGCCTGTAATGCATAGATAATTGTTTGATTTTTGAAACCTCCATTTAACATAGCAACTGCCCCTGGCTGCACAGTTACCTTTTTCTTAGTTGCCAGGCGGGTGAGCAGCCCCGTCTTCTCCCAGTGTGCATACACCTGCTTCTCATATTCGTAGGAGGGGAAGAAGCACACCACACCCCCTGGGACCACGTTGCACAGGTTGCAAAGGATTCGGCCCGTCTCATCCATCTGCAGAAGAGACAAGAGCATATTGCAGCTGGCAGGAACTCCAGCCAATGCCGCTCCAATTCTGTGCACAATCCCAGGATCACGCCTCCCCTGTGACACGCCTTAAAGGAGGAAAAATGTGGGAAACATGCCAGGTTGAAGAGAGCTCACTAGGGGTGCTGGGAATCATCATAAAGCTCTTCACTGCTTAGCCTCTCCTCCTAATCCAGGGTTTCTGTTACTGCTGTGGGGCAGTGGTTATTCAGGAAAGGAGGGTTTACATCTGTTGTCCCAGTGGATGGGACCTGTCACACTAGAACAGATGTGGAGAGCTAGCTAGCACATCTGGTGGAGACTGAGCGGGGGCAGAGCAGAGCTAGTGTCTGGCCTTGGGTGCTTACTGGCCCACCAAAGGAAGAAGGCAGAAGTGCAGAAACATCTGCTGCTGTGCCTATGGTTTGGGCTGCGCTCTGCAGGGCTGCCATGCTCCACTGTCACTGAGCCCTTCAAATTGTGAAGCACAGTCAGAAATCTCCTTCTGATGTCCAGCACACAAATGCAGGATCTCAGTACAGCCAAACAGGAGTTGCAAGTATTCCTCACCTCCAACAGCCACCTCTGAGCAGGCAGCTCAAACCCACTTTTGCTGCTCGTCTTTCCCAATTACTTGACAACGCACCTGCCCCAAATCCCATGGATTTCCCTTGCCATGGCTTTTGATCAGCCCACCTTTCAAACAGAGAGTACGCTGTCCTATGAAACATAAGGACATGAAGCACAAAAGAGATACCAAGGAAGGGAAGAAAGGAAAGACTGACCATCTGGGGCAGGTCTCTCGTCTGGTAGGTAAACTCCAGCTGCTGGTTGGAAGGACCACTGCAGAGGATTATGGGTAAAATGTTTTCCGGAGGAATCACATGTCCTGGAGACAAAAACAAGTACTGAGCATCAACATCACTGCTGTGTGCACAAACCTCTCTAGCTGGACAGCTTTACCTGTGTGCCATGAGGCACACATTTGCCTAAGTCACTCAGCTGCTCTGACTTCCATCCCTGAGGCCCTGGGAAGAAGGCATGGCACACTGCCTGCTGATACTGGGGAGGCTCCGAGTGGAAGGGACCTAGCACCCCTTTGCTGCCATGAAAGATGCCACATTGCTTCAAGTGCTCACAAAACAGCACCAAAGGCACAACTCAGGTCCCACAGAGACAGATTATGACCCCTCCCTGCCACCCCAGCACACTCACCACAAGAGAACTCCACGACACGTGCAGGGTCCACACCAGCACAGGACAGCAGCTGCTCTCGGAAATCGGCCACCTACGAACCACACAAGCCAAAGAGAGGTAAAGCACCAGTGTCCCAAAAGACACTTCATCAGCAACACCAGTACTGGTTTCCTTGAACACCAGTGCCCAGGGAGAGCTGGTCAGCCCCGTCCACTGGGTCGCTGGCCGGGGGGGAGACGGGCTCCCTCCTTGACGGGAAAATGCAGGGCATGGGAAGGCCGAGCACACAGGCCAGGGCTGGGAGGCGTGCTGGAGTCCAGCGCACGCAGAGGGAGAAGGGGCCGGCATACATCCCGCGAGGCCAGCCACGGCCTGAAGCGGGGAGATCATCCACCCTCGGCGGCGCCGCTGCCGGCACCAGCCGCCGCACCCGGCACAGGAGCGGCGGCGCCCCCTGCCGGCCGCCCGGCCCGAGGCGCCCCTCGGCCCCGGCGGCGCGGGAGCCGGCCTGCTGCCCCCCCGCCACGGGCAGGCCCAGCCGGCCTTCGAGCTGGCCCGAGCACAGCAGGCAGCCTGACAGGCAGGGGGGGATGTCCCCTTTCAGTGCCCGTGGTCCTGCTGCACAGGGCAGGTTCCCTGGCTGGAACCACCCAGACTCTCTCAGCCCAGCACGCCCCAATTTTGGGACAGGTGTTCTCTAACGTCTTTGTCGGTGACATGGAGAGTGGGATTGAGTGCACCCTCAGCAAGTTTGCCGACAACACCAAGCTGTGTGGTACGGTCGACACACTGGATGCCATCCAGAGGGATCTGAACAGGCCTGAGAGGTGGGCCCATGCCAACTTCATAAAGTTCAACAAGGCCAAGTGCAAGGTCCTGCATGTGGGTCAGGGCAATCCCAAGCACAAATAGAGGCTGGGTGGAGAATGGATTGAGAGCAGCTCTGAGAAGGACTCAGGGGCGTTGATTCATGAGAAGCTCAACATGAGCCGGCAATGTGTGCTTACAGCCCAGAAAGCCACCCATATCCTGGGCTGCATCAAAAGAAGCGTGGCCAGCAGGTCAAGGGAGGTGATTCTGCCCCTCTACTCTGCTCTCGTGAGACCTCAACCTGGAGTACTGTGGCCAGCTTTGGAGTCATCAGCACAAAAAGGACACGGACCTGTTGGAGCAAGTCCAGAGGAGGGCCACGAAGATAAGAGTGCTGGAGCACCTCTCCTATAAAGACAGGCTGAGAGAGTTGGGGTTGCTCAGCCTAGAGAAGAGAAGGCTCCAGGGAGACCTTGTAGTGGCCTTCCAGTATTTGAAGGGGGCCTACAAGAAAGCTGGAGAGGGACTTTTTACAAGGGCATGTAGTGATAGGACAAGGGGTAATGGCTTCAAACTGGAAGAGGGCAGATTCAGATTAGATGTTAGGAAGAAATTCTTTACTGTCAGGGTGGTGAGACACTGGAACAGGTTGCCCAGAGAAGTTGTGGATGCTCCATCCCTGGAAATGTTTAAGACCAGGCTGGATGGGGCTTTGAGCAACCTGGTCTCTAGTGGGAGGTGTCCCTGCCCATGGCAGGGGGGTTGGAACTAGATGATCTTTAAGGTCTCTTCCAACCTAAACCATTCTGTGATGATTCTATTCTTTGAGACTCCCCGGGCCCAAACACCCATTAGCAGGACCTCCAAGCACTGCACAGACCACAGCTTGGTCTGCAACTACATCCTATCTCTGAGCTGCAGTCTGAAGGGTTCAAAGTTGGAATGGTGGCCTTTCAAAAAGCAGGTCGGGCACTTCAGGCCCTCCTTCCCTTCCTTGTCACCACAAGGGCAAAGAGGAAATTTCAGGACATTCGTGTCCAGGAACAGGATAAACGGAACTAACTGGGATATCTGACATACCCCACTGCATCTGTACAACACAAACACACTGTCTCAGGCGCTAAAGCAACAGAAGAAGGATGATAAGCTGCCTGCCACCATACCAATACTGAAGTCTTGATTTTTCTGAAAGATCCCCTATGGGATGGTCCCTGTGGGATCCCTGTCCCTTTTAGAAGGTCAGATGGTTTTACAAGGTCCTCTGACTGTTACCCATGCTAGTTCCAACCTACCATGAGCTCAGCCTCAGCCTGTATCATCTTGAGGATGAGAAAGGCTGACAAGGGCAACCCTGCCCTTACACATACAACTTCTTGCATAAACAGGTAGTGTGACACCTCATGCAGGGAAACAATACCAGGGAGATGAAAGGGTAGATAGGAAAGGCCTTTTCCCCACACACGCCATGGGAAGTGAGAAGAGGAGCATATCCCAGTGGGGCCAAGCAGCTATCTTTCCATGCCTGCTTGCAGATAGCCCCAGAGATCTCCTGAGAGCTCAGCATAGAATCCTTATTCCCTCACCGGCTGCATGGTGCCTCCAGCAATGATGACAGCACGGCATTCTTCTACCACCTTGGTGAAGTGGACAGCTGGATTCAGCAAGAGGAATTTGAGGCTGCTCTGACCAACTGTGGCTGGGAAAGGAGAGAGACAACATCAGGAACTAGCTGTGACACACACTCAGGGATACGAGAGATTCTCCCTCCTGCCCTGGGCACTCTGGCAGGTCCCCACCTCTCAAAGCAAGGACTTGCTATTCAACACTGCCAGGGGCAGCAGCAGGTAATGCCAACCTGGAAGTTACCTTCTGCTTCCTAATCTTCCTGGAGCTGTAGAAGAGGCACAGTAAATTGCATGAGAAAAATTGACATCCGAAGTGGGAGCAGAGCTCTGCAAACCCTGGACCCAGGGCCCTTGGTTAAGAATTCCTTTGGGTTCACGAGCATCCTCAGACAGACCAAGCCTGCCAGTCTGCATCGTGGACAGCACAGATATGTTGCTGCAGGCTCCCCCCAGGCTCAGGATCTCCTCTGTCACTGCCAGTGAAGCACCTTGCTTGCGACTCATGCCACCTCTCCCCAGCTCGCCCTTTCTAGTACCTTGCCTGTTGAGAATGACTCGGCCATCTTGGTTTGCATTCGTGAGGGCTGAGAGAAATCCTTCAATTTGCATCAGTGGAGAGGCAGTTCGGAGCTGGTCATTCTCAGCACCCACATGAGGGCTCTGGGGAGTACCTGCTGGCCCGAAGAGAAAAGGAGAGGCAGCCAACTTAGGCCACATTTCTGAAGACAGGGACTACACACGAAATATAGATGGGTCCTTTCTACAGGAACATGATACCTGGTCTACATATGCGGGCAGAGAACAAAGACCCAATAAAGGAGAGAAACCAAATTCTGTCTCATTGCTAGGGAAAAAGAAAAAGATCTGGCTTTTGTAGGTGGCACCACTAAACAGAGCCACCCACAGTAGCTCAGGTCCCAGAGCCATCAGGTCACAGCAGTGCAAAGCTTGAGTGCATGCAGTGTAAACATGGAATCGCATCATCATTCAGCTTAGAAGGGACCTCAGGAGATCTAATCATATGTATAGTTGCCTAGGTCATCTAGTCAGATATTAAAAACAGCTGTGCAGGACAGCTTCTGCAGTCTCTCATCCTTCAACTCTGACTCCCCCGTTTCCTCATGCAGATAGATGCAGGTTCCACATCCTTACTTTGTCCGCAGATGCACAAGTGCAAGATGTCTGAACTCACCCTCTTTATCAGATCCCTGCTGGAGGGTCAGAAGAAAGTTCTGCAAACCAGCCAACTTCTGGTTCTCCTTGTTGGTCTTCACAGCTGTGGCAGGGCCTCCATATCGCTCCACAAACCCAAAAAGCTGCAAAGCAAAAGCCAGCAATGGCAGGAATCAGACAAGATAAAACCAGGTTTGCTGGTCTGCCACAGATAAAGTTCCTTGGTAGGTGTTCACAAACCAGCCCAATCCCAATCTGTCAGCCCAGAGCTTCCATTACTTTCCTTCACTCATTGAATCAAAACCAAAACAAGTCTCTGATGCCTGTTCCCACAGTGCAGGGCAGCGCAGTCTACCAGGCTGGCAAGTTTGAGGCCAAGCAGCACAGAATTAGCACCCACTGGAAACTGTGGTACACAACATTGTATGTTTCTTTGCTGTATAAGCAAAAGATAACCTGCCCATATTGTGCTTTTTGCTGGAACCATTTTTTTTGCAGAGCAAGGTGGAGAAGACAGGCTCCCACCCCAGTTGCTGCATCTTCCACTTCAAACTCAATGTGTGAAACAGCATTTGAACACTGTCAACCATAAAGCCTCAGGGGCAGTACCTTTCTACTGATGAGGCTCTTCTCGCAGTAACGCTGAACCTGTTGGAGGAAGACAGAAAAAACGAACTGGCATTCAGCATCCCTTCTCCCATCCTGCTGCCCTTGACCCCTCTGCAGCAGGCATGTCACTTGCTGTGCTTTTGGGGAGGGGTGCACCATTCTCTGTGACTGTTGCCTCCCAGACAACAGTTTATTACAAAGGCATCGCTTCCAGAGTGGAAACACACAGTGTTAAGGTGCTGTGTTTGGAGGTTCAAGGGATAGGTTAGGTTACTGGAGCAGTATAGTCTCTTCATCCTCAACCCTTACAGTTCAGCTTTGCCTACAGACAGCCTCTGCACTCGTACAGGTTTAATTGCTTGCTTCCCTCTACCCCAAGACCACCTGTTCAGCTTTAATGCACAGTCATCCAGACAGCAGCAAAAGAGATCTATACATTGGGGAGGTGGAGAATCTGCTAGAAAACAGATTTTGCCACGTGGGCCTTGGCTTTACTTCCAGCTGTCACACATGCTTCCTGATAACCTTGAACAAGTCACCACTACCTGTGCCCCGGCAGATGACAACATTTGCATTACCTTGAAGAGGTTGATGTTGTCAATCTGGCTCTGAAATAGAAAGTCATTGATGGATTTTAGCACTGTCCCTGAAGAAAAGTGGGGAGAAAGGAGAAAAAAATTATTATCTGCTGGGCCTGCAGCTCCTTACTGCCCACCCCCATGTCCCTGACTGATGACTGCATACCCCGGGTGTTCACTCCAGTCTTACCTGTTTGGGAAACTGCCTGACAGCTAGGATTTTGGTTCACATTACCTGTAAAGAATGAAACTGATTCAAGGAAGGCTTACAATGCGTCTGTCTTAAAATTAAGCAGGAGACAAACAACTGAGCTGAAAGGGATGCTGCACCAGGACAAAACCCAAGAAATAACTATACATCTGCAAAACGTAGCTACACAGACAAAACATCGGCTCCTGCTCAGTTCTAATTTTCCCTGTAGGGCAGCTCTACATTGTAGGACAAGTGTGCTGCTGCATCCTAAGAAACACCACCTACATCCCTTCTGTAGCAGGAGGCAGCAGGTAGGGTGGGTGCATACAAATGCTCACACAATATGTAGTCATCATGCTGCAAAGATGAAGGGACAGGGACTGCAATGCACCCCTCACCCCCCCTCAATGCAGCAGCGGGGAGCTGGGAGGCGCGTAGGCTGGCAGGCGATTGGGAAGAGGGGAAAACCTGAGGACAGCTCCACGCCCAGACCCCGACAGCCAGAACAGGATTAATTGCTGCCACTCACTGGGTTTTATGTCCTAGTGTTTAACACCCACCTCACATCTCACTTTCGCATCCTCAATCATGAAGCTGTACATAGGCTGCTTTTTCTAATGAAAGCACTTAACTGGAGAAGAGTGGCAGGAACAGAGAGGGAAGAGAAGTATGTTTGAGAGAAAAGGCAGATAGCACCACCAGGCCCCTGCCCCAAAGAGCCGCATTTCCCCTGGCAAGGAGGAAGTTCTTCATGAACTTATGACAGGCTGTCCTCAAGACACACTGAGGTCTTGCAAACAGATCATTAGAGGAAAGGAGTCCTGAGAATTCCAGTGGATTTAAAAATCACAGCAAAATAGTACTTTCTTACAAAGGAAAGGCACCACTCAAGAAAGATTCATTATGCAGAGGCACGCCTGACACCGGTAGAGGTCTTACTAACAGATGGCCCAGGAGATTTATTCTGTGCAGCTCTTGTGCTGTCCTGATCACTGTCACACATCTGCTGTATTCCTCACTTAGCATCCTACCTTGTCCTCACTCAAATCAGATCTGAAAACAGCACAGAAAGAGAAGGAAACTGCCTCTACCAACTTATGATGTCATCTGCTGCTCCTCAGCTAATCAAAGAGAGGGGTTCAGGCAGACACCAGTCAACATCCCCATGTTACAAAACAGCCCAAGAAATAAAATTACTGGCATCTGAACCTATACACGAGCAACACTTCTCCATAGTCTCTGCAGAGGGGGAAGGGGGACAGTGCCCTGAGGAAACACCAAGTAACTCAGATTCTATCAGCATCCCTGGAGATAGAATAGCTTTGCTTACCTCCCAGCACTGCCACAAACCGCTCCAGCAAATACAGGATCTGCTTAATGTACATCAAGTTCTTTGCCTTCAAACGTTTCCTATGAAAAACAAGACAGGTATTAGGATACAAAACATCTTCAGGAACTAACTCAAGCAGCTGAGCTGCAGAGACAAGCACCTTCATTTTGGGGCAACAGGAACCAAGAATGATTTCTCCCAGGCTCACTCTCCCTATTTTTGACATGGCATAGACCCCTGGATATCCTGCCCAAGGTCGCCCCAGAGCACTCACCCATGCACCCCACACTGTTCCTACCATCGCCTTTCTCCTCATGCCTATTTTACACCTTGTTTATTACAATGCAGTGACATCTCAAGTCCCTGTTGCAATAATGCTCCACAAATTCAAAGTTATTAGCACTGAGCACAATAATCAATCACTGCAGGGATGACAAGATGCAGGATTTGGCCAGAGCCAAATCCCCCATATAGTTTCCTCCTCCTCAGAGCTTACTGCCTCTGCTATATCGCCAGTCAGCACATGAAAGTCTAAGGTCCAGGACAGACATGAAAGACTGAATCTTTTAAAACTCTGCATCACAAAGCAGGGGCGATTAGAGGGAGATACTGGGAAAGGAACTGAGAGTATAAGGGAAAGCCAGAATCCTCAGGGTATCCCCCTTCTCACTGCTTAATACCAGCCTCAGGAGTCTGACTTAAACGGATTCCATACAGAGATAATGAAGCAAGTGGCTTTTCATCTGCAGAAGTATTAATGCAAATAACTTTCCACCAGGGAAAAGCAAGAAAGACCTTGCAGACATGAGACAAGCCATGGCATCCACACTGCCTGCCACTGTTGTGCTGTTTTCCTCTGAGATACTCACCTATATCGCTCCATGTACTGCAACAGCTGGGAGTGGGCACAGCACAGCTACATGAACAAAAAAAAGGAGCTGTTGTTACAAAGGAGTCAAGAAAGGGCGCTCTGCTGGATGCAGAGCTCACTCACGATCAACAGGCCAGGCTATGACTCACCTGAGAGCCACTGACCTCCGCACTATGGATACAGGCGATGGTGTCTATGAGGTTGTGGGCCTCATCAATGATTACGACCTGGTCCTTCAGCTTGATCCCAGCAGCGCTCCTGGTAGGCTCATGCAAGAGCATCTGATAGGGCAGCACCACCAGCTACAGGAGAAGCACACGCTGCCCTGATTCTAGCTCTCATCCTTACAAACTTAGGGCACTCCCCAGCCACTCATTAAATGCTCATATCAGATGGCCTTGCAGAATTCGGTCAAGTTACTTACTTTTATTATGGGAAAGGTAGGAATACAGAGAGGAGCACATGCTTGAGAGGGGCACTGGGATGTAAGCTAAAGAGAAATGATTACGCTACAACTGCGTATCGGCTCAGGTTACCTTCCAAATCTCCTTTGAAGCACTGAACGCATGTCTTTTGACAAAGAACCAAGCAAGGAAGAAGAGCAATGACAAGAGCTAAGATTACACCCATGTATTAGTATTGCCTCAGTGTTACTGAGCCTGTCAACTATTTCAGAATGCTGAGACATACTCACAGCCTCCCTATTAACTTTGAATGTGTATTCTCATTTTCCTTTGCTTTTCCAGCAAAACTACAGCTGACAGAAACACGGCCTGTTTACAAACTCCCACAATATTGAGTAACAGTACTGGAGGGAGCAGGCAATTGGTTTATCCTTAGAGCCCCTGGCATTACTTCTGCTAAAACTATGTACACCTTACCTGAGCAGCAGGAATGGCGTATCGACTCCCATAATATGGGCAGGCTTTGGTCTCCCTTCCCAAAGCCACCAACTGCTCAATATCCTTCACTTCCACTAGAACTTCATCACGGAGAAACTGCATCTGCTCATAGGAATAAAATGGGCATACAGTGCGACTCACACGTCTCTTCTTCCCTTCCATCTCTTCATCGCTCTTCTTTTCTAAGAGCAGAAATCAAAAGAAAGCTATAAGCAACACATAGCCTAAAACAACCACTTTGCAGAACCTCCTGGACTTCAAAGCAGACTTTACCGTGTTTATTTTTGACCTATCGTCTATTTAAATATTATTCAACAGTAACATTTCCATCTCCACAGTGGACACTAACTCTCACCAGTTAGATTTAGCCATGTGACACTTTCCAACATTTCTAGTGCTGAATTACAAAGACAAGTATCCTTCCATTGTGGAAGTCCTGACCAACTTAAGGCACTCGGAAAACACATACAGTTCTCGGCATCCTAGCCTGGAGGACAAGAAAATAAAAGCACTAAAGATCTCTAGCTCTGCTCCTCCAACCTGACACTTTCAAGCTCCGACCGCTCTTGCTAGAGCTGATTGGCACAGCACACTGTCTCCAGACTCTCATACCAGCTTTATCAGTGATTGCTTCCCCAGGATGGAAGTGTTCCTACCATGTTTGTTCTTTTGCATCTCCATGCAGCGGTCATTGATGAGCTGGAGAGCCCCCAAGCGTTGCACCTCCTCATTCACACACAGGTTCTTGGACATGCAAAGAGAGGAAGCAGTAGGGGGTCATTAAGCACTGAGTGTCCCCATGTGCACCCTTTGCTGTAAAATAAAAGATTTCTTTAAAGCAATCTCAGGCCAGATTCCAAAATAGAAAAGTCTATTGGCCAGATATTGTGCATACTAACTGCTACAAATATGCTCAAACCCCATAAAAACTTAGCAAGGAGAAAAAAATGAGAAAAAGTATACTGAGACAGCTTACTGCTGCATAACAGCTTCTAAAAAATGCTACCAGAAATAATACTAAGAGGAGCGCCTTCTCAGTGACTCAGACACCTGTAATCTTCCACATCAGAAAAGGTAGAACAGATTTTTGCATTTACATCAAAGGGTAAATGGCCAAAACACAGCTCACAGAAAAATGTACATCACACAGATCTGTGTCACGACTCATGACTGCTTTAGTTTTTCAATGGGAGATTCAGTCAGTCCCTGAGATGCCTTCTGTGGCATCACATCCACACACCTTCTCACAAAGTCTCTCACATTAAGTTAACATGCTCTCTGGGTCCCTTGCGAACAGTGCCACATACCTGCCTGGATCCCAAGGAGACCAGTCGTGTGTCTTTGCCAAAAGGACTTTTTTGCACCTCCCGCACAAACTGAGACAGCTGGGAGTGAGTGCGGCTGCAGTAGTAAATCTACAATGAGGAAGAACAAAGGGAAGACAAGAAGAACACGGAAGCCAATCCCCTACCTACAACCAATCCTACAAGGAAGCAGCCAAGCACCTCAACAAGGTTAATCTTGCTCAAGCCTTCAAAAACACAAAAACCACCTTACAACTGTTGAGGCCAACAACCCTATCTTTGTTTTCTCCTATGCATTTGCCTCTGTTTCCCTTTAATTTTCCAAGGTCCCTATAATAGCAGGGACTCACCACTGGAGAGTAATAAAAAACGGTTTCTTGCAACGTGCAAGCCCGAGCAAAAATTCAGCAGTGTTAGAAAAGCAAGCTGCTTACGCAGCCAGTGTAGTCCAGAAGGAGATAAGCACAGCAGAACTGGTTGCTATTATCAACAAACTTGGCAGTTCTTGGATACTAGTCCCTAAATCCTTCTATACTGCATGACTCTGGGAAGGGTGCAAGGAAGCCATAATTCTGCTCACTCCTACACTGTTCTATGAGATGGCACTATTTACTTTCCTCATCTCACCTTAGTCACGTGCTCCTCTTCCAAATCATCGTCATCATCTTCCAGCCTAAGAAAAGAGAAAGCTCAAATAGTTCCCTTTCAGCAGGTCACGGACAGTTAGAATCAAATGATGCTCTACTACAAGACAGAGGTCTCAAGAGAGATGGTTATGCTACGTCAAGAAGAGCCTCAGATCTTAACTCAGGAGGTAAAAGAAAAATCGACTTTTTAAGAATAGTGTAAGTGTGCACAATCAAGTCAAGCCTTGCTCTTTAAAAGAAAAACATCTGTAGGGCTGTGTCTTTAGCAACTTCAAGAAATTCTCTTTTTTCTTTTAAATCTGGTGCTTCTAAGCCCTAGGCATAAGCTAATCAGTGCTATACTATTCTTTGGTGAGCTTATTTATTTATTTTTGTAAAACTTTCCCTTTAGAGACAATTTACCACCCTCAAGCTATTGCATAAAGAAAAGCTTCAGGAAGACATTTAGCTGTCATAGAGTTCCTCAAAGGCAATAGCAGTTTAATGTTTGATAAACTACATATAAACCAAGTAGTTAAGTGTTTTGCGATTTTTAAAGCAGGAAGATCTGTCTAGATACTAATTAGTAAATTTGTATTTTAAATGTATTTGACTTTTCATGCTGAAGTATGGCTTCTGGCTTTCTGCATAAAGCAAATGTATGAGAGAGAACAGTGTGCATGGGGTTTTCATGCTGAAGCTCAGTCTTTAGAAATGTGAACATCTCCCCCTTCAGAGTATCAAAAGATGCCAGCACTAATCTGCAGGACTGATAGCTTCCTCTGATGCACTGAGTTCCATCTTGCTTTTCTAATGCAAGGAACTTGATCTCAAGTCATTTACTCAGCATCCAGAGGCATTCTTTGGGAAACCAGGCATGGATAAAGGCAGGACATTGCCATGCATTTTCAGAAAGATGCACTGTCTCAGAAAACACTTCAGGTCACTCTGATCAGTCTAACAAAAGCTTAAAAACAAAACAAAATAAGATCCCCCAAAACCACCAAACCAACCAATTAAACAAACAAACCCCCAGAACATCTGCTACTTTACACAGCATGAATGGAGGAGAAGCTCCAGATCTGTGCAATCATAGGTGAAATCTCTTTAATCAAGGCAAGCCAAAAATGACACAGAAAATCTTTCCTTGGCATGGAACCCCCTCAGTCCCTGTCCTTACCCAGATACCACTTTCTTTTCTTCGTCACTCTCATATTCAGCAAGAATCAGCTCCTCCTCGTTGTGATCCAGCTGCTCTAGAACATCCAGTCCAGCTCCCTCTGAAAGAACCTCCTTGCTGAGCCGAAGAAGGCGCTTTGTCTCATCCTCCTCAGATCTCTGAAAGGAACACATGGCCACATTGCTTCTCATGCAGAAAGGGAGGTAGCATGCGCATCGCTTTATGCCACGGACAGGTCAGAAGACAGCACAGTCCCTCACCCATAACACAGGGAATGGTTTGCTGGGTAAACCCACAGCAGGACAAGCAAATACACTAAGGGTGTCTGAAGCTGTTCAGCCCCACAGAATGCAGCTGTTAACAACTACCAAAGGCTTGCCCACACAGGCATGTATGAAGGGAAAACATAAAGAACCTTCTGTGCAAAAGGCCCACGGAACTAATAGATCCTGAAATGACAATATCCATGTAATCCAGTATTAGTTGCTTAAAGTGGTCCATAAGAGATGTCTGCCTGAGAAAAAATTGTGTGTAAATAAACCCAAACAAACAAATAAGGACATAATCAAACACTCTGTCCACATTTAACTCAAAGCTAGGATAAACTCAGCTTCTGTTTTAGAACACAGAGCACAAGACTTCTCTTGCTGTTTGTTTCTCCAGTTATGTGGTTCTTATACCCCTCTACAAAAATTCTATTGAACTTTTGAAGAATAGTTTTTATGATTAACTTTGTGTTCTGATAAAGAAGAGTTCATTTTTTCAATCTGAAAACAGTATTTTCCAACTTCAATGAGCATTCTTTTACCAGAGCATTATGAAGAAACGCAGTTAGTGAGCACTACGGAGGAGATGAATTGGTTGCTTTTCCAAATCTCTACAATATTCCTCTCATTTGTTTTCTTACTTTTTATCAGGCTTCTCATTTCACATGCTCTTCATCCTCTTTTAAGAGACAGAAGTTCTTTGTTCCACTTGATTTTTATTTGCCATTCACCTCTGAACCTGTGCTATTTCTGCCATACCCTTTTAACAGGAGTTGACCAAAACATAACATAGCACTTGAGATGGAGCACACTAGAAATTAATAGCCTGGCAGCCTGTTTAAAATAAATCTGCCTGTTCGGGGACCTGAAGCGGGTGTTTCTGGGAAGTTTGACTCATACCATGAAAAAGCTCTTAGAGTCAAGAGTACTGATGCCAGTTCAGCCATCTAAATGGCAGGAAAATTTAACTGTCAACTTTTTATATGTTAGAAAAGAGACATTTCTGAACAATATAGTCACATTTGCTGTGAAAATAAACAAATACAATCGTTCCCTAGTGGTGAGCCAAGTACGACCAAAGCCTGACCTGGCTTTTTTTGAGGGGGGCTTCTGTTCCCATGACATTAAATTTAATCCCAGTTCTACAGGTTTTATTACAGAAGTACAGAGTGTTCGCACATGCTCATAAAACAGAGAGCTTTCCAAAAAAAAAAAAAGAAATCCAAATATTAAAGCTTTTAAAACACAAGCAGAGGGCCAGAAGGCCATCAGAACACACACCCTTTCTATCCACACGCAAACATTGTCACAGGAAATTCTCTATGCACAAATTGTTTTTCACATCTGTACTTTAAAAATAAAATCTAATAAAAAATTTTGGGTGGCCAATTTAAGCAACCTAATACAAAGAGCTCTCCAAACAGACAGGCTGGAAAATTCAGAGTGAAGTCACAGATACAAGTAAGTATGAACAACACTCAGGGTAACCAAAACAGAAGGTTCTAATCTCTGCAGCATAACTCACCTTTCTCTTTGCTGCATATTTTAACTGCACATTATGGCGAATTTTCTCAAGACGTTCTTCTCGCTTTTTCCTCCTGATCTGCTCTTCCTAAAATAAAGGGACAGTGAAGGAAGGATAAAGTGTATTTAGTCCTAAACCCCAGGTATAATTACTTTTCTATGCCCCGGTGTTGTGGTTTAACAATAATGGAAAAGGAAAATAACAATAATAATAATAATAATAATGACACAAGTCACTCTCACTGCCTTGTGAATTGGCACTGTCCTGAGCAGTAATCACAGGTCCCTCCCCCGACCAACCCCCATTTATATACTGAGCACAATGTTTACGGTACAGAATATTCCGTTGACCATTCCATTGTTCTGTCTATATTCCTTCTCAGCTTCTATGGGAAGCTGAAAAGTCCCTGAAAAGCATAAACATCACTTAGCAACAACTAAACCAATATGCATTACTGACATTCCTGTCACAGCAATCACTAGAAAGAAAATTAACTCCTTCCCAGCTGAAACCAGAACAGCTGGGCATAGAAAAAAAAATTAAATATGAAACAAAACTGCCAGTACACAGTCCCTTTCTCCTGAAGTGCACACCTATTATATGTCACTACATTCAGAGCAATACAGTCTCCTATCTCATACAACCTGCACAGCAATGTCTCATCCCTTGTAACTGAAACAAAGTCCCATGAAAAACAAAGACCACCACACCACCAAAGTTTGCCTCACGTGTTCTTCCAATCACCACCCAGGATGTCAGCCTTTTTCTGATCCTCACACCTCGTTATTTCAACCATCCCCTACACATGAGCACTTCTGAACCTTTAGCCTCTCCACCACGTCCCGCTCTTCTTTCTTCTGCACGAATGCCGTAACCCAGTCCGGTTCCCCAGCCTCGTCCTTGCTCTCCGGGCGTCCCGGCTCAGCCGAAGTCAGCCGCTTCTTCTCCCCCTCCTGCCCAGCGTCAAGCGCCAGCAGTCGCGCCTCCTCCTGCTGCTTTTTCTCCTCAAAGTCTCGGAGCCAGGAGAGGGCCCCGCAGATGAGACTCAGCGATTTTCCCTGCCAGAGAAAAGGGACACGATGAGGCTCCCGCGGCTGCAGCCCTGCTGTCACCGACAGCGCTGCCCCTCCGCGGCGGGCGACCCGCTCGGTGACAGCCCCTTCCGAGCGGGATCGGGCCCGGGCCTGGCCCCTTTCCCCGGGTACCACCGTCCCTCCCCACCCAGAGGGGCCTGCGGCCTCCTCCCGGGCGGCGGCTCCCCGCCGCGCTGGCTCACCGTGCCCGTGGGGCTCTCGAAGATCCCGACCCGGCCGGCCTCCAGCGCGCCGTACAGCGCCGCCATGAACCGCTCCTGGATGAGGTAGGGCGTGTAAGGGAACGGGAAACGACGGCCCCCGGGGCCCGGCACCGCGCCGCCCGCCACCTCCGCCGCCCCGCTCTCCATCCCGCCGCCGCCCCGCTTCGAACCGAGCGCCGGCGACGCCCCGCCCCCTTCCCGTGACGCTCCGGTGGCGGCCGGAAGGCCCGCGCTTGCCCCGGGGGCGGGCGGGGCCTGACCTGAGGGGCTGGGCCGCTGGCGCCGGCGCAGCCGGAGCCGCACGGCCGGTACCGGGGGCGGCGGAGGCTGCTACCCCTGCGGTGGACGGGCTTTGGGAACGCCAAGGCCCGGCACGGCGGGTGCTCTCCCGTCCTCCCCGTTCTGGTCAGCTCGCCCTCGCCGCAGCAAAGCCGGCGCGGGGCCCGATAACCCCCCCCCCCCCCCTAGAATTTCCCCCC
>VFFE01005762.1:112147-157305 GCA_008921705.1 Burhinus oedicnemus
GGGCGGCGCGGTGCGCTCCGCTCGGCTGCGCTCCGCTCGCTGGTGTTAACCCTTGTCTGCGCCGGGCGCGGCCCCGCCGCCTCCGCCGGGGGAGGGGAGGGGTCCCCGGAGCGGCGGGGCGCTGCCTCGCGCAGGGCCACCCACGGGAAGAAGGTTTAGTCTCGCCACGATGCGGGGCAGCGGAGACCCACCGCCGGGAACCGGGGGGCTGCGGGGCCCCGCCGGGTCAGCGGGGTCACCGTCAGCCCCGGTGCCCGGGGGTCCAAGGCCCGCGAAGGGAGGTGGCTGGGGGCGGGCGCGGGTTTGCACCCTGCTAGGTAGAAGGGACGCTCCAGAGGTGAGAGCGTTGTCAGCTGCCGTGCTGGAAGAGCTTCAGTCACATCTCATACCTGCCCAGACATACGGCACTCAACAAGAGACAAGTCCCAGGCAACCATGACCCCTGAATTTTCCTCCGTGTCCATGTTTCCCACACTGGCTATGTTTTACCATGCCTGCAAGGCCCTGGCAGGTGGGGAAGCACCAACGCCAAAGCTAAAGCCCAGAGCTGCTTTCTGTCACAAACTCTCGGTGACAGGATGGTATTTTGTTCCTTGGGGACGCTTTCCGTCAGGTGAGTGGAGGCTTCACTCTGCTACTGTGCCTAAAGTTTTTCTGAGATGCTGATCATCACAGCATCTTCTGCTGTTTGGGTACAGCATAACGCATCCCAGGGCATACGCGCGTACAGCTTATGCCACAGGAAAGGATCCATCCACACCAGGCAAAATTGACCTGTTACTGTACATCCTCCCAGTGCTGCTGATGCGCAGGCATTTAGCCAGATATTTTTTCCCCAGGGGAATGCAGGAATGGCTGTTCCCTTTGAATGAGATGCAGCAGGAAGGGGCTGAGGTATGCGGCAATGAGTTTCTAGCAATTCTATGATTCTATGACTGAAATATTTTCTATAGGATTTTGGGAAGAATGGTGGGAAAGTGTTTACCAAGCCCTCCACACATGCAGCTGAAGAAAAAGTTTATAGTTTTTCAGGGGGCACCTGACTTCTCAGTGGCCCATGGATGGTTCACCGTCTCCTGCAGAAGTCTCCTGATCTTGGGAGATAGAAAAGCACTAATCAGCAAGCAGAGAACAACGACATGCCCCATAGGTGATTTCAATACAATTAACTTTATGATTCAGGAACTTGGTAAATACTGGGCCATTTCCTTATTTCTAATTGCCTTCAGTAACACTTAAGAGGATTCTCATCTCCACCTTAACAACGAGAGCCCAACTGTCTTCCCTTCCAACCCCTGGATAGCAACTTTTCCAAAGGCATAGAGAGTGGGGTTATTCCTAAATACAAAGTCTGGCCTGAGCAATGCGGTTGCTGACTTCAAAGGTATTAGACAGACACGGAGCTTGAGCAAATCTAGACTTTGCAGCCTTCCCTTTGCAGCGGGAAGGACTTTGCACAGATCACACATTCTTTCTCGCAAGCCCTGCCCCAGCTCCCTCCACCTTTCTTTTGAAGAAGACACTCTCCCTTGTAGGATAGGCAAGTAAAATTAATACCGCTGGTAGCAAAAACCAAAACAGTTGTGCAAAAGGCCCAGCTACCAGAGCACAGGTCCAAACAGGGAGAGGTAAAGAAGGGAAGAGGAGGCATTTCTGATGGACGGGCAGAGCCTCTTCTGCCTTTTATTGTAGAGAGTGCTGCGAAAGGCCACATGCAGCACAGCTCTGATAACAAACTCAAAGGGACATGGGAAAAATCTGCTTCAACAACAGTTTGTATCAAAAGCAAATTATGAAAGAGCTAAATTGTCACTTATTACTTTGTGCTAATCAGTATTCCACAGTAAGAGCATTGGTATTATCAGAGTTTGCCATGTGATTTATGAGCCCAAGCCCAGTTGTCACCTATGGCCTCTGCTGCAATCTTCCACCCTGTCTATGTTTTTGCCTTTCACTGGTGTGCTGTTTTCTGCCTCCTGAGAGCATACCTCAGTGAGCATCCAGTACCTGACTCGCTTGCGTCTTAAGTAGAACTGTCAGCTGAATTTCTCAAAGTAGTACCAGGGCATTAGCTAAATGTCCTTGACTAGTTTAAACATCACTCAGAAAACCTCCGTTTTTTAACTCGAAATAAGGACCTGATGGTCCTACCTCTAACTGTTCACCGGTTGCCCCAGTGTGCCCTGTAAACCTGGTTTCGTACTAAATCAACTCCACCACTTTTTTAGCAGCTGTATCTTCAGCGTAGTGGGTCCCTCCCACAGACATTATCCATATGAAATGGACGACGCTGCAGGCACACATGAAAGCAGAAATTGTGAAAATGCTCACTAGCTCCCTGAAACCCCACCTCTTTCCCCACAGGTGCTGCTGTCTACAAAGGAATGTTAAGACCCACCGAACTCACTCCATAATAAAGAAATTTTGCCACCCGTTTGGGCAGAGGATGCCTCCACATTTTTTCAAGACCGTTTCCGACAGCAGTCCCACTGGATGCACATAACTGCAGGTCCCACTGGAGTGCAGCCCAACAAAGGAGGCTTCATGACATCTTTATCAGTCTTCTGCACAGGTAACAGCTGGTTGCACCAGATACTTTTCTTCACTGGGGAGTCAAGAGCAGCTACCGTTCTGCTTTCTCCACGTGCCATTTATGGAACATTAAGCTTTTGCAGGCGTTTAATTATCTCTGCTTTCTCTAACTCCTGCCTTGTGAGACACCTGTGGCCAAAAAAGTAGAGTTCGCCGTAAGACAACAGAAAATGGCTTTTCTGGGCCGCATTACTTCTCATTCCCGCTACCTTTGTCACAAATCAAGTCTTACAATATTTTCTCTGAAACTGAGGGCAAGGGCTATTAATTCCAGATAAAAGTATATCATACATCAGCCTTCACTGATTTTCTGTCTGCCTGAAGGTTAATAGCAACAGCAACTGTATTACACTATATAGTAATGAAAAAAAAGGAAACATTACACATTCCAATTTAAATTTAAAGGAAACTGGAATAAATGAGAAAGGTTAACAAGCCTTACTTTGCTTCTTTGTGACTGTACAAAAATGGCCAAATCAGTCTCCTCAGATTGTATTTCACAGTCTCGCCATACAAGTCCTCACCCTCATTTTCTTTTTCTCTTTAATCTCAGCAGTAATAGGGTCACAATTTTCTAGTTTCCTTGATGGTTATCATCTTTGGCAGTCTCACAGACCTTAAGAGCATATTCCTTTAGTTAAGGACCCCAGTCCTTAAAAAAATCTTCTTTGTTAATTAAGAGGTGAAGAAGCCCAGCCTACTATATATTAGAAAGGAATACCTTAAATAACTCTGAAAACTCAAACATGAAAACAGAATGAACAATTCCCAATTCAGTGAGTCCAATTTAATTTTCCTTTTTTGCCAATATTCTAAACCAACTGATTAAGTTTTTCAAAGCGCACTAAAGCTGAGTCAATTATTCCAGCTTCCTCTGAAATAAACAGTTTTGTGGCTAAAGGTTGGCTACAGTTGGCTGGAAATCTTAATTACTTGTTTGCCCATTAGGCACAGCCTTTCAAAGCAAACAAGATCTGACTTTGTAATTATAGGTACGTTAGTTGAGAGACTTTCAGAAAACCAAGAGATACGTAGAAGAAACAACAAGAAACTGGTTTCTTTGCAGGTAACTTTCAAAGAAAACAAAGCATTAAAACATTCTGAAATAGTAAAAAGTCTCCCAAAGACCTTACTGTGCTCCCAGAGCAATGCCTTGAGGACTGGGAGAAAATCAGGTTTATTTTTCCGTAACTGTAAAATAAACAAGCTTGTTTTTCCTAACTTCCATTTGTGTAGCTGAGGAGTCTCATTACTTTCACAAGTAACAGAAAAGTAAATCTCTGACTTGTCTTTGAGGCATTCATATTCTGCTGCTGGGTGACCATGGATCCCTGATTATACAGGTGTCAGCAGCCAACTAAGGCAGCAGTTCCTCCTAGCGACCACCTACATGAATGGCTCCGAAGTCATACAAGCGGGAGAAAATGATGCTGAAAGGCAACCTGTCGACACAAAAGCAGTAAGCCCAAAGACCTGTCATTTATATTCATGTGTAACTGTAACCTGCAAAATTATTTTTGTCTTCTTTAATTTTAAGATAAGGATGAAAAGGTGAGGCCAAGTCTCAAACGCAAAGGTCCACCTGGTCAAGCATGTTGTCTGTAGCAAGCTATCAGTAAGCTGTTTGTAGGAGGAATACAACACACAGAGGTACATGCTGTAAGTCTCCTAAAGGTGTTGCAGAAGAACATTAGGTGCAAGAAAGCAGTAGGGAAGAGGGGAAAAAACCTCTTTCTTTTGGAGTATTCACATCTGTGAGGTGCAGCTGTCCTATAAAAGCTTACAAATAACTGACAAACAGCCAGGGCAGAGTTCCTGAGGCCCCACATGGAGGTGCGATGGGTACTTTCAGCGTTGCAACATAACCACTCCAAAGCTAAGGAAGAGAAGCCACAAGATGGAAGGGGGAGTTGGACACTCCACCGGAGTTTCACATCTAACATGGTGGAAAACTCATTTATCCCTATATGGCTCCAGTACAACACAGTGGCCACAGAGTTCATCCCTCAACACTATCAAACAAGGGTAGCCTTTGAGTGTATTTCCCAAAAATAGTCTGGTACAAGTGAATATAGTTTCTTTTCTCTGTAAAGGTTCTCCAAAGTGAAATAAGATCAGGGATGCTGCTGAAGATTCACCAGGGTCAATACACTCTTGGCATTCAATTTTCTGACAATGAGAATCCCCATCAAATTCCTTCTGCCCCTCCATCCAGAAAGACTCACCCTTTCTCGCCTGAGCAGCACCAGTACATGAGCTGCCTAACTGGTACATGAAAACAGGTGCTATAAACAAAGCCACCATTCAGTCACAGCCAAATATGAGACAGCAAAATCAGGCTAAATTTAAATGTATTCCCAGTGTTACGGTAAGCAGACTGTTTACTAAGGCTTGTGTACCATAACGCTTTGCCACAGAATCCAAAACTTCGGTCCTTTTATTTTAGCAAGACTACACACTTGTGCTGTACACAACCCAACCCAACCTGCTGCTTCCAGAGCTTGCCTACCCACCATGTCTGCTTGGTCTGGCACCCCCCAGCAGTGCCTCATCTTCGCTGGAGAGCTGGTCCTGTGCTGTGCAGGCAGAGAGCTGGGAGTCCTGGAAGTGGGAACAACCAGAGAAGGAAAGAGGAGCCAGGCAAGGTGAAACGGGTGATGGCCGCGGAGGTGGGGTGTGGTTGGGGGGTGGCTGAAGGGTTTGCTAGGCACCCACCACCCTCTTCTGGGCAGGGGAGATCAACATGGTGTGGGCTTTCCCTACAACAGGCAGTAGGAGCCGCAGAGGGTACCCAGAGATCCTAAGCTGGTGGCTCCCAAAGGTCTGGGGCATTTGCTCACGGGTTCATGTGAGCTTATAAGCATGGTGAAACTCCAGCTGGAGAAATAAGGCTTATAGTCAGCTGGACACGCATCTGCTGGAACAGACACTTGGGAGCTGTTGTCCTCCACTTGGTAGGTCAGGAGCTCTGGTGAGACAGTGCTTGTGCCAGCTGAAGAGCGCACCACTGTGGCTAGAAATGAATTAGTGACATTAACAGGGGTGGAAAGATACAGCCTTGCAAACACTTGCAAAATTACCTTTAGCTGCTCTTCAAACCCTTTAACCACAGCTTAGGATAAACAACAAAAAAAGAAAACAGACCAAGAGCATCCAACCATACAAGCTCAAAATGCTCTTTCAGTGGTTTTTGCGTTCATTGGGAAGCAGACCTTAAGTAGGGTTTATGGTAGGGAAAGTTAATACAAGTGTATAATACAGTTGGCAAGTATAGGTACCAGAATGGGCCTCTCTGCCCCAGTTTCTCTCAAGTCTGATCTTCTCAGGCCAATTCTCACTGATCCTCTTAATAATAGCATATATTACTCCTCCCTCTTCCCTTTCTTTTTTTTTTTTTCCGTTCTGCTATGGTTCTTATAAAGAATAAAAAATGAAATGGCATTAGCTGTTCTAACAGCATACAAAATATCTTTCAGGACCTCCTACTGATCTCTGCTTGATTTCAGTAGAGTCTGTTCAGACACTGTTTCCCTAGGCGGTATCTCCATATTCTTCTTGTCTCCCCAAAGCCTGTCCTTCAGGCATTTGTACTCGAAAGAGAAAGAAGCAATCTCCTTGGCAGACAGAGCTCTGTGAGTCCACAAAGTCTTGTTTTTGTATACAGGTGGTGTCTGCTTGCACTTCAGTATCTTTGTTCCCCATTAAATAGTATGGCTCTTGCATATCTTCAACTGTATTTATAAGCACCCAGATTAGTCCTGTCCTAGTAAGTCTGGTTCTCAACCACCTCTTAAAATAAAGGCAGACTGGCTGTGTTTTAAAGGCAGTCACTCAGGCTCAGAAGCAGAAGAATCTCTTTTAGAACCAGTAGCTTTTTAAAGAAATCTCAAGTATCTCAATTCCATTTTTCGGTAGGTCTTTCAATACAGGATATCCATGACTAGATGTTACATGGTGGGATCTCCCCCATCAGCCCTTGAAAATGGTTGAAAATCCTGTTCTTTGAACCACAGCTCATTACTCAGCCCCCTTCTGTGGTTGTCTGCCTGGCAAATGCAGATATGATGGGCATTATGAGATGCTCTAATGCTAGATTCCCTATAGCACAACCACAGGGAAATGCAAATAATGATCCAATGCTGCAACGTAGTCTCCATCAGAGAAGTAAAGTATAAATATATCTACACTTACTTCAAGCCATGGCTGTAATGTGTCCTGATCTGTCAGCATGAGTCCTGTTCTTTTCTAAGTTGATATTATGAAGAAATAGCTCATTTTTACAATTTTCTTTATCTCTGAGTTTTTATGAAGCTGCTTCATGTACATAGCTTATGCTTCCCATTTACATTTTTCTATACCCATATGAGCCTGCTGAATTCTCCAAAGAATATCAGATTTCAATGCACTTTGCACTGCTATTCTGTTACCTCTAAAGACCAGGCCATTCTTTATAGCAAACTCCAGCTTGAATTGGTAATGTGAGCTTGCTGTGTAATTCCCTGACTCCTTTACAGTGACAGCCCTAATGCCTTTTTATAATCTCTCATCTTTTACTGTGCCTCTGCAAATTTATTCCACATTTCTGAGAGCAAGCAATTCCCTTTTCTCATATTTATGTGCATTGTATTTCTGGGTTGCTTTATCTTATATAAGTCATGTTTTCAAACCTAATATTGGCTTTTTGTTTCCAGCAGCTATAATAAACTAAATATATAACAAAGAGTGTAAGACCAGGGCAAGTATATATATCTGTGCCTAACTTGCTGGGACCTGCTCTCACTGCTCCTCTGAAAGAGGCAATGTCATCTTCTTTAAAGACCTTTTAAATCTCTTCATCCCCAGCACCAGCAGGAAATGAAGGCCCTTCAAAACTCCCTCCTCAGCCCCTCCATATGCATCTACGTTGGATAAAACCATAATTTTTCCCTTTTCTGAAGGCTGAGATTCTTGTGTAAAATCACAGGATTTCAGACACAGAGGACTGAAGGAAAACCTAAGGTCTTGCAAGAAAAAAGAATCCCAAAAGACGGAAGCACTGCTTCTCCATCCCACACCACCAGCTGCCTGTAATGCCATCCCTTCCTTCAGTCAGATCCCCCTGTAGCACATTACTTTATACAGGGAAAAGCTGGTCCTGTCAGAGGCTTACCATAACTCCATGGACTGAAGAAGACCGATACGGGAATATGCAGGATGGAGGAGGTGCAGAGGTTGGATCCACCTGTGAGCCAGATTGCTTTTTTTGGAGGCAAATAACAGCTATGAATATAGGTTTATAATTGCACATTCAGATATTCATTGCTTAATTATTACAATGCAGTAAGACACACGGCGGGCACCTGTGGCACATTTCTATAAAGAAACAGCATGAATGCTATGGAAGTCACCAGCGTCTGAGCGAAGTTCAGTCCTTGACTTGTGCTGATGGAGAATGCACCTTTATTAAGACTGAAGT
The DNA here is from genome assembly GCA_008921705.1 of Burhinus oedicnemus. Classification (NCBI taxonomy): domain Eukaryota; kingdom Metazoa; phylum Chordata; class Aves; order Charadriiformes; family Burhinidae; genus Burhinus; species Burhinus oedicnemus. The sequence continues at coordinate 120,195 of VFFE01005762.1, forward strand.
CACTGGTTTGTATATCTTACACACTCTCATATGGACCACTTAAAACTCCTAAGAAACCACACGTCAGTGTTACAGAAAGGTCTATTTGAGAGGCCTGTAAAAAACCTTGACTTTTGGACCATTTGTGGTTCGTGCCTCTTAGGTCACCGTCAAACCAGCCAGGGCCCAAACTAACACTGAGCTGTACCCACCCCTTGGGTAGGTAAGCAGTATCTCAGGCACTGCTTTTCCCAAACCTTTATCTCAAAAAACCCAGTCATTCTATATGGCATTGCAGGTCTGATATATAATTTATTTATGCAATAGTAAATATTAATGTAATTATTTGAAATATAGATATTGCTGGGTGCAAGATTAAACTTAGTGTCCTGGTTGTTATGAGGACTATCCTAAAAGTTCTTCCCATCAAGAATTCTGTAAATGATATTTAAGATCGCACACAATATTCTAAATCTGAACTCTTACCAAGTCGAATGGTTGAACTAGCAGTTAAGCTTTTACTCTTAAAATATCTAATTAAGTCTCATATATAGCTTGGTGAGACATTAATTATTTCACTGTCTTGGAACTAATCCATAAGTCTAAGGAGTTCACAGGTATATTTGGTAATACATCTTCTATAAATTCCCAAGGACAAAGTGGAATGAATAATTTTATTTTCTCATTAACATGTTAGATATACCTTACATACAGCATCAAATCTGGGCTGAACAGAGACCTACAAGTAGAAATGCCCAGAACACATCACTAAAGGTTCAAAGTCCACTGTATGGTTGCAAAAATGTAGTCAAAATTTGTGTAGTAACTTGGTGTCTGTGATACAGCCGCTCATTGGGAATCTCTATAATTTCCGAACTGATATATTCGGTAAGTCCCATCTATGTAACTAAAACCACTGCCACAGTTTCATGTTGCAGATATTGCAAGTATACAGCCAGATTTACCCTTTCCATGCCAGTATCAAGTATAAAATCCACCCTTTTACCTTCGGTTTTGTATGTCTGATGTAAATTCACACACAAATTCTGCTTGCACTCAGCTCCCACAGTGCATCCCCACTGCTGCCTTTCTAGGGTGAACTTTGGTATAAATCCTTCCGATCGTTACCAATCCTGATCCAGAGTTTTTTCCAAGTTATAGGGTACACCTCTAGTCTTTCACAGCGGTTTCTAATCATAAACCACAAAAGAGTGACGTGGACCGAAGCAAAAAATACTATTGTGGGAGTGCAGCGTTCTGATTCTTATTTGTACATACCAGAGCATTCCCATTTTCTTTTCATGGTTATTCAATGGCCTGTCTTCAGTGGTTTACTGCCTGCTGGGTAATGGCTCCTTTCTAATCAATTTTAGATTATTTTTCTCCATATTTACATGTATTTCATGACTTCCTTTACAGCCCTTTTAAACCAAAATCAATTTCACTTTTGTCTCAAATAGCCATCCTGGCTGTGCAAGGATAGATTCTTGAAATCCATTCCTGGAATCCAAATTAGAGTTCACAGTGTATTAATCCTGGTCTTAAACAGAGAAGCACATGCACATTCAGCTCTTCTGAGATCCTGGCCAAGGCACATTGTAACCATCCACAATTTAGTTCGCAATGGCTACATCTGCACAGAGATCATAAAATCATAGAATGGTTTGGGTTGGAAGGGACCTTAAAGATCATCTTGTTCCAACACCCTTGCCATGGGCAAGGACACCTCCTACTAGACCAGGTTGCTCAAAGCTCCATCCAACTTGGCCTTGAACACTTCCAGGGATGGGGCCTCCACAACTTCTGTGAGCAACCTGTTCCAGTGCCTCACCACCCTCATAGTGAAGAATTTCTTCCTGAGACGTAATCTAAGTCTACCCTCTTCCAGTTTGAAGCCATTACCTCCTGTCCTATGACTACATGCCCTTGTAAAAAGTCCCTCTCCAGCTTTGCTGTAGGCCCCTTTCAGATACTGGAAGGCTGCTATAAGGTCTTCCGGGAGCCTTCTCTTCTCCAGGCTGAACAACCCCAACTGTCTCAGCCTGGAGATCCCAAACAACTCTGGAGCTCACCTTTATGTTTCAAGCATCCTAAGTCTGGATTCACACCCAACATAAGCCCATCCCCAGGTGCTCTTCTAGTGCCAAGAGCAGCTCTGTACCCAGTCAGCACATGCAGTGCCATGCAAAGCACTGTTGTGTAGCAATATTTTACCATGCCCAAAGCATAGTTATTCCTACCCTGCCTTTGCATTGCACCAAACAAGAGCTACATACAGCTTTGTGGTGGCTGGCACTTACTCTGCAGAAAGCAAGCAGGGAAAGAACAATGTCCTTTACTGCTGTACGTCCTTAATTAAGGTCCTGATTTGCAGTCATCTCCCAACAGCTTGCTGACTGTCCTCTGTGTTCTACTACAATAATACGGCAGACTGGATCTCTCTGGGTATACAGGCACCTTTGTCCTGTGACTCCATGACATTGGTGGCAGGACCCACCCTACTGCCCCTTCATCCCCAAAGCGATATGGATCACCTGCATTACAGCAAAAAAGAGTGGTTCCCAGGAGGGAGGAGAAGGCATCCAGTCCATGGGTGAACAGAGCAAGAGGAGGAGGAGTGAATGCACACATATACTGCTGGGCAGAAGAAGAATTTACTCTGAAAGGAAGGAGCAATGCCGAGCCTGCCACGCTCTGTTGCCTGATGCCCTATGGTGACACCACAAAGCTATGTGCTTTCCCAGGATATGTCTCCTACAAAAGGTCCCGAGTTCAACATCTCTCTCCACAATGTGTGACATGAAGACAAGCCACACAAGAAAGGAGCAAAACAAAACACAGGCCACGGGGAAGGGGTTGGCACAGAGGTGTGTGCATGCCCACAGTGCTGCTCATGCCTTCTGGAGGAGCTGTGTGCATGCGTGTCTTTGTCTATTGCTGAAGCCCAGGGAAGGGTGGGCTGTTGTAGAGCGATTCCTACCTGTGTTAGGGCATCAGCTGCCTCACGCTCCGTCGCCTTTCTCCACAGTGCCTGTGTCCACCCAGCTGTGATGCTTCACTGTATGAGGACACTCAGGCCAGGTGGAAAGCTGTGCCAGGAGGAGCTGTTTTGCATCAGCCAGCGACAGCTGGGGGGACTCTGAAGTACAGTAAAGTGCTGCAGAGCACATGTGGACCTTGGGAGCCCTCAGAGAGTCAGTGCTCACAGAAACCAAAAGGGGAGAGGATATAGATAGTTTGGAAACACCTGCAGAAGTGAGGGAGTCTGAGGAACTGTAAGTGAGGTTATCTTCTTGAGCAAAGGCTACCATGACCATAATGGTGGGGAAAAGCAGACCAAGAGACAAATAGTAAGGAAATATACCTGCCAGAAGAGCATATGTAATATCTTCACAGGAGCTCTGCAGTTCAGTGTTGTTATCCTTTCTTCCCTCGCGAGCCTGTGAGGAGAAGGGACCATAACACACCCATCTGCAGCAGTACCTCCTGCACGTGCAACCGTCACTGCACTGCAGAGAGGGTCCTCTGTTATTCACTGCCAGGGCCCATTCCTCCTCCTGGAAGCACCATGAGGGGAGGGATCGTGGGTGCCCCATGCTCCCACAAAGTGAGCAGATTTTTGTGTCAACACGTCAAATTTATCCCTAAAAAAACCAAAATGAAATATTATTAAAGACTAATTCACACCCAAGGCAGCACTTCCCAAACATAATTTGTCTCAGCTCTTACCTTTCATATTTATGGCTCTCTCAGTACAAGGTAGTAGATATACACTAATGCAGTCTCTAACTTACCTATGGCCTCTCCGTGGTGGGGCATGGTGATGTTTGACATTTGAGTGAGCTGCATTCCTATATGAGAGCAGTGCTTTTCTGGAGGGTGCAAGCCTTCAGATGAAGCGGGAGAAAAACCTAAAAACCTGGGTTGTAGATCCTAATGATTAGGAGCTCCTGGATGTCTTGGTGCTGGAGTTCCTTCCAAATGAAAGCCACTTTCTTCTCTGCAGTAGGGAAGTTAAAAGAAATAACCAGCTGGTGAGGGAAAACACTACTGTTGTAATGAAAGATGAAAGAGAGAGTCTAGACACCAGAGCCAATGCGGAGAGAAATAAGGCAGATTTCAGATAAAGGATAGGGAAAGAGAGAGAGAGGGAAGAAAGCCAAATCTTCAGAGGTCTGAAAAAGTTAGTAGCAGAAATATTCTTTATGTGTATGCAGGTAAATCCTGGTTTTTTCCTCCCTCAGCAATTTAATGTAATAAATTAGGGGAAATGGCTGATGACGTTTAAAAGTGCAGATATTTAATATCCCCAGTTCTTTTTCCTGGCTAGGCATAAAGCTGTCTGCATCTTGAGACAATGAAGAGGTGAACTGGTTTAAAGGTGAGGAAAGATTTAATGCTGACTTTCCATCTAAGCGTGTTACCTACCGCCAGGCCAGCCTGACAGCCCATAAAACCCGAGAGCTCCTTTTGGGACTCTGATTTCTCCCATTTGGGTGAGAGAGCAGAAGCAGCTCAAAAGCATCCTTAGAGGCCACAGTGGATTTGTATGGGTGGGGGATGATGTTACGAGAATACTGTGGGTGCATGAGGATCCCTGAAACCTACCCTGAGAGCAGCCAGTCTTAAGGAAAATCCCTGTCATCCATTCAAACCAGAGGCAATTTGAGAGTCCCCAGTTGACTGAGCCGATGTTTCCCTGGGATGGTGTTTCCCAAATCTTTTAAATGCACCTCTCCACTCACCTTTTTTTTTTTGCTTCATCTGTCTTTATGTGATCTCCTTAAGTGTTCACACCATGGCTAGACTTTCAAGACCAGATTCCATGTGGTTTGAATATATGCCTTAACATGTCTAAATCAGGATCACTTTGTTTTATTACTTAAGTTTTATAGATTATTTTTTTTATTTTTGTAATGAAAATTTAAAAATAATCTGTGGGAAGAGTGCTTTGCAGAAGAGAAAAGCACAAGGAAAAACTCTTTTCTTAGAAATATGATGCAGTAATAATTTTGTGTGTATAAAATTGGAGAGATACCTTTCTAACGGGCTGTTCTGTGCTTGTTTAGACAATATCTTTTGAGGCAGCCAGCAGGTTCCTATTAAAAAAGAAGTATGGTGTGAAGAGATAAGCCCAGGTTAGTGGTGCTCAGGTGGGTGCCTGTTTGTTTAAGCATCTTTTCATGTTATAGCTCCCTGGAGAGGAAGAGGGGTCATATTTAAGAATAAGAACAACTATTTGAGTGTAGTGCCCAGTATGAGAAAAAATCCTGTACAAAAGCTTTAAATCTGACTTCTCTGTAGGAGTTCTTTTTTGAATGGCTGGATGTCATCTTACACCTGAGGAAAATAGAAAAGAAAAACAAACAAAACAAAACAAAACAAAAACCGAGAGAGAGAAAATTAGAAATTAGAGAGGGAAATTGTGTAGATGGAGGAGGAAAAAAACAGGAAAAAAAAAAAAGAAATGTATTTTAAATAGGAAAACAACAAAAAATGAAGGCAGAAAATGGGTAAAAGAGGAGAAAAGGAAGATCAGCTTCCCAGGATGAGAAGGGAGGTGGCCAATATCTTTATGAGGCCACTCCATCACCATCAAATGTCTTGGAGATTGGGGAGGTTCCTGATGATTGAGAAAAGACAAGTATAAGTGTCACACTCATCTTCAAAAAGGGCAGGAAGGACAATCCAGGGACAGGCAGCTCAGTCAGCCAACCTCTGTCCCTGGGAAGGCTACGAAGCAAATCCCAGCATGAAGCAAATCCCAGCATTTCTTGGAACGCAGGAAATTCCATCTTAACATGAGGAAAATATTCTTTACTTTGAGGGTGACAGAGCACTGGAACAGGCTGCCCAGAGAGACTGTCAAGTCTCCGACTCTGGAGATATTCAAAACCCGCCTGGATGCCATCCTGTGCAACCTGCTCTATGTGAATCTGCTTTGGCAAGGGGGTTGGACTAGATGATCGCCGAAGGTCCCTTCCAACCCCTACCATTGTGTGAGTCTGTAATAATAAGGTCATTAGAAACAGCCAGCACGGACTTACCAAAGCCTGACCATGTCTATGACTGCTGCCTACGATTCAGTGACTGGCGTCCGTGGATGCAGTGTGGTTGATGCTGTTTCCTTGACTGTAACAGAGCTTTCAAAATGGTCCTCTGCAGCAGCCTTACAGCAAAACTGGTAAGATATGGCCTCAATATGCAGACTGTAAGTTGAATGGAAAATCGTCTGGGCCACTGTGCTCAAAGGAATAAGATATCTGGTCCAAAATCAAGCTGCTAATCAGTTACTAGCGGTAGCACATTCCCTGCTGGAGGGCAGGGCTGCCATTCAAAGGGACCTGCACAGGCTGGAGAAATGGGTCATCAGGAACCACATGAAGTTCAACAAAAGCAAATGAAGGTCCTGCACCTGGACAGGAGTAACCCCATGCACCAGCACAGCCTGGAGCGGACTGGCTGTGAAGCAGCTCTGTGGAAAAGTCCCTGGGGGGTCCTGGTGAACAAACTGACCATGAGCCAGCAGTGTGTCCGTGCAGCAAAGGTGGCCAACAGACTCCTGGGCTGCTTTAGGAAGAGCCATGCCAGCAGGTGTGATCCTTCCCCTCTGTACAATACCTGTGAGACCACACTTGGGTACTGTGTCCAGTTTTGGTCTCCCCATTGCAAGAAAAACATAGCCATACCTAGTAAGTCCAATTCAGGGCTACCAAGATGGTCAGAGGGCTAGAGCACCTGTGGCATGAGAGCGAACCTTGTCTGTGCAGCCTGGAGAAGAGAAGGCTCAGGGGTGACTTTGGTGCTGGCTGCAACTACCTGGTCAGAGGATATAGAGAAGCCAGAGCCACTCTTGTCAGAGGTGCATGGTGACAGGATGAGAGGCAATGGACAAAGTTGTGACATGGGAAATTCTGCTCAGATGTAAGGAAGAAAAATACCACCACGAGGGTGGTCAGATACTGGAGCAGGTTGCCCAGAGATGTTGGAGACTCTCCATCCTTAGAGAAATTAAAAAAACAGTTTGACAGCCTCATCTAGTTGGACCTGCCCTTCTAGTTGGTAGGTGAAGAGAGACATTTCAAAATGGCAGATTGCAGGAAGACAAGAGGCAGAAAAAAGGCAAGTGTAAAATGAAGGAACAACAGAATATAGAAAAGGAGAAAAAAGACAGAAAAAAGAAACAAACGCACAAAAAAAGTCTGGTGGAAAATGACAGGAGGTAGCACAGATACCCAAAAATGGACATAATGACATTTCAGAGCAAGTAAACATGAGAAAAGTTCCCTGGAAATGACTGACATCAAGTGAAGGGTCTCTGTTACTCTGCAGACCTTCATAAAAGGAAAATGAGGGCAGGAAAAGCAGCCTAAAGCAAAACTTAGATTTGCAGATACCAGAATGTGGATCAGGACAAATAGAAAATAAAACTAAGTTATCTCGTCCTCTTCCTTTCTTCTGGAAGCATAGCAACTTTTGGCAGCTGAAGCAGCATCCCAAAGGCAAACATAAACAGCAAGCATCTCTGTGAGAGCACCACTAATGAAGCTAGGTTTCCCATTCAGTCACATAATTCCCATTCCTTTCTCTTCCCATATGTTCCTTCTAACTCCTTCATACCTCCTAACCTCCCTCACGGCACCCTTCGCTCCCTCTTCTTTCCTGCTATTCTTCTAGCCTTTCCTTCCTTCCTTGCTGGGCTAGAAACCACATCTGCTGGGGGTGGTTTGAGCTGGGCTGTAAAGCTAAGGTATCAGTGGCTAATGACTAGTAGCAAAATGTAAGCCTTTCCCTCGGTGGTGGCACTCATCTGGACCTATCAGAAGTCCTATCACCATGTCATCCAGTGACCCAGCCACAAAAACTGCAGTGACTTCATATCCTCTGCACCACAGTCCCCCAGTCAAATCTGGTTAAACTGGTAAACAAGTTGACAAATGATGAGGGAATAGCTGGTAAAGTGACAGCAAATGCAGACAGACAAAAATGCTGTGCTTGGACAAGCTTTGTTTCCTTTGGAAACCAGACTTAAAACCCACTCGGTGTTGAATGTGCTTCCTTCTCTCTGAGAAATTCTCATTTTGTCAGGGTCTGGTGGACCATGCAGGAATGCCAGGCTCCATGTTTTATGCAGGGCATCACACCATTTCCCAGCAAAGCCATGCAGCCCTCCAGATGTGCACACAGCACCTGGTGCACTACCAAGCCACCCCATCTGGTTTGCAGGTCACTCTTGTCCCCATTAACATCCTCCCTACCAGAGTCAGTTTATACAGATGCCATCCAGTACCTGGCACTCTTCTCTTGCACCTTAAAGGTAACAATCTTCAAAAGGTCGTGGCTCTTGCTTTCTTTGGAGGACCTAGGTTTACATTCCTGTGCCCAGCAGATTTTTGCCCTCTGAGTTGCTGAGAGCCACATGTTGGCCCTCATGCCCCCAAGTGCATTGTATACAGCCCAGTGTTGTTCTTGCCCAGATGAGAAGAGTTCTGGATAACTAGAGAGTAAAATACTATTGTAAAATATTGGGCCTCCACACAAGGTTAATAAATAATGTTTTATAGGGTGATTTTTACTGTATATTTGAAAAGCACCATATATTTATAATAGCAATGGTTCTGAGAAAGGTTATATGTGTCACTGCTAAAGAAAATGTATTACAAACCTGATATTGCTGGAAGGGCAAGTGCTCTTTTCCAAGAAACCAAAAACAAACTAAGGTCTTGAAAAATGACAGGCAGGAGCAGGGCTCTCGCAGCTTTGTCCCTAGGTGGCACAAATAAATTTGAAGAGAAACGGAATTACTGTTTCAGATACGGATGCACAACAGCAGGCTGGGTTGGCCAGTTCTCAGACCATCACAGCAGTGGTAGAAGCTTTGTTTAAATATGCCTAAGCCGAGCTCTGCAGCTAAATAACAAAAGGAAAGACTGAGTTGCCACCACTTAGGCAGACCCCTTTTTTGCATGTCTCAGAATTACGGTTCCATCAGGACTAAAAAAATTGTAAACAAGTCTTCAAAAAAATTGCTCAAACACCTTATTCACAACTTTGCTACCAATAATGAAGTCAAAGCTGATGCTGTAAAGCAATTTAACCTCACTTTAAAATCTAGAATGCAGAAGTATTTTACAACCCACAATACTTCTTGCTACATGGATGTGTTAGCAGTGTTTACATACCAAAGCTAATTGCAGCTCCCACAGAAATGTATGCAGCAGCCTTGAGGGTGCGACTACCTCATACTCCCGAAAAGCTTGGGAAACTCTTTATGGGAAGTTGTTTGGTTTTTGTTTTTTGGTTTTTTGTTTTGCTTTGTTGTTTTGAAAAAAGAGGTGCTTTGTCTTTTTAAGAAAAGGGACCATCTGAAAGCATCTAAATCCAAAGGAACCATCGAGTAAGTTTATGGATGGTTGTTCAGTGATGACATTTTCACAGTGACTGAAAGCATGAACCCGTCACAGAGAATCACTTATCAAACAAAAGGCTACAAAGGTGGGGTGATTCGTGGTTATTTTTACCCTGAAGAAGTACAAAGCACTCAGGCCAAACACAATGTTTGCTGGACTGAAAGAATTGTACCTCTAGAAAGAGAAAGGGGAGAAGGCAGTGGTTACTGCTGAGCTGATTGGACTGGCTCATGGGAGGGTTTTTCCCACATCTGCAGCACTTGGATGCAATGCTTTCCAGAACGAACATGTAACAGGGAGGTTTCCATCACTCTTCCCAGCAAAGTCAGCACCTGGGTATTCCAACAAAAAGCCAAATCTGCCTTTCCAGTACAGTTACACCCTTGAATCTCTTGGGAAGCAAGTGTAATGGAAACACACAGCCCTATGACTGGAAAACACAGTTTTTCAAAATCTCTCATATGAGTAAGAAATAGCCATGGCTTTTGTTTAGCCCTCCAGGGATTACTTCTCCAAAGTTTAACATGGCAGTCCATAATTTCTGAGCTCATCATCTGATGGATGATGTGCTTGGAGAGAAACTAACCTGAAAGTTTTGGATAGCACTTGGGCATTTTTCATCACATGTCATCCAATGGACACCACTGCATTGCAAAATCCTTTATATTCCTTTTTCTGCAGATGTTTCCAAAGGATTCAACTTTTTGAAGCCATAAACAGACACTGCAGAATACCGGGGTTTGGGGGGCCGTCTGCATTGCTGTTGCGTTGCATCCTTATCCAGGACAAAAAAGCCAACAAATTTGTTACCACTTCTGATGACTATCCACATGATGTTCCTGTGAGTGAACATCCTACTGGCACCACTTCACTGCAATAGTTTCAGATCAGAACAGAGACATTTAATTTTTCTTTTGGCAAGGTGGTGATTGAACCATATCCCCACAAACCTCTGCAGAAATTTAAAAAAACGCCTCAGACCAACAACAATTGAGATGGTGAAAATTATGGCAATCCTAAACAATTGTGTAGCCTGGGTGTATCCTCAGTATATAGGATTCTCTATGACCTATGGAAGCAGGGCTATTGTCCTTTGAAAAACTGCAGTTTGGGGAGCAGGAGAGGTAGAGACTACTTACCGCTATATTAAAATGGCCATATAAAGTACTGCCAAAGGTATTATAGGCTACATCTTCAAAACTGTTTTCAATAGTGGGGTGAACCTGCTATATGGAGGATTTCAAGAAGTCTTATAAGAAATGCATCTTACCACAATACACAGGATACTTCTAAGTCTCTCAGAAGAAAAGATGTGAAACACCTAGTCTGCTGTAGATGAAAAACTTAGAAGAAGCTGGGAAGAAAAACGAAGAGCTCTCCTGAGGGTGAAAGAGATGGTTAAAGATGGCTTTTCTCACTGTCGGTCTAAAGAGTGTACTAAATCTAAAGCAGATCTGTTCCAAATAACTCCCACACAGAACATGAGAGAGAAAAAAACCTATCCATTGAGGTGCTAGCAATCAAAAAGACAGCAAAATTTAACTTTAGTCCAGTATACCTCCCATTATTTCACCAGCTGTTTTAAGAGAATAACTTTTATTACTCATGCTTTTTATGAGGGTCTTTTTCTTTAGCATCCTTGTCAAAAGCATGTTTTCTTTTAAGATGCTGAAGGCTGTTTTTGAAATGGCTGCTACTAAATTGTCTAAGGCAGAACAGAATATAGCTTGCTTCTGTCGGGGGGGTGAGCAGCCCCCTTTAAGAGGGTCATATTTCTCTTAATGCAGCTGGACAGGCTTTCTTTCAGCAGGAGTAGAGCTTAAAAAGTGTTTGTTGCTATATCATCTCATTTTATACTCAGAGATTGCTTTTCAGAAGATATAAACCAGTAGGCAATGTAGAAGGTAAAGTCGAAAACTCTGGGGCATTTAACACCAATACTGGATATTTACAAGGTTTGCTGTTAGCAAAAGCTTCTGGAAGGAACAGAATGACACAGGTTGTATTCCCATAGACAGTGACTCTTCTAGTCCAAAAAATGTTATATCAAGGGAACGGGTATGGACACAGATTGCAGAAGTGGACACTAGTAAAGGCTGTGACGTGTTTCCAGCAATGTTATCAGTGCGTTGCATAGTAAGATCTCAAGATCTGAGGAAAACAGCCAGTGAAAGAGTTCACCAGAATCTCCCACACCAGCTGGGTTGGAAGCTTTATCCTTTGGCTAAATTTCCCTTGCAGATGGGAAGCAATGGGGCTGTTTTTCGCCCAGCAGGCTCCATCCCTGTCCTGCAGCTCCATAAATGCACCTCATCTCACATATGGAAACCAACAGCAAACACATTTTCTTTTCCTTGATCTGTGCAATACATGGGACAACACACAGCTTCTAAGATGTGTTATTTTCTTCTTCCTCTCCGGCTAGAGGCCAGACCCTAGCGACAGACCCCAGAGGTGATAGTGGGACCAATACTGTTTAACATATTTATTAATGACCTGGACAAGGAAGCGGATTGCGCCCTCAGATTATCCAAAATTGAAAAGAGTGATTGATACACCAAAGGGTCATGCTGCCATCCAGAGGGACCTCGACACGCTGGAGAAATGGGCTGACAGGAACCTTGTGAAGTTCAACAAGGAGAAGTTCAAAATCCTGCACCTGGGAAGGATCAACCCTGTGCATCAGTATAGTCTGGAGAAGGAAAGACTCACTGGGACCTTATCCATTTGTATAAATACCTGATATGAGGGAGCAAAGAAGACAGAGCCAGGCACTTGGCAGTGGTGCGCAGTGGAAGGTGGAGAAGCAATGGGCACAAACCAAAATGCAGGATTAAACACAAAAAAACCCTTTTTTACCTTGAGGGTGATCAGACATCAGAACAGGTTGCCCAGAGGAGTTGAGGAGTCTCCATCCTTGGAGATATTCAAAACCTGACTAGACACAGCCCTTGACAACCTGCTGTAGGTGACCCTGTTCTGAGCAGGGGTCAGACTGGAGACCTCCAGTGGTGCCTTCACACCTCAGCAATTCTGCAGTTCTGGGGTGATAATGTTCAGTTTGGCCCCAGACAGCCAGATGCACCAGGCTTGCTCTCAGGGCATTTTCTGTCTAAGGCACTAGCCGACATGATTGGCCCTTTTAGAGCATTCCTGTGACAGATGCCAGCTCAGGGCTGAAAACAAGGTTAGTCCTAGAACAGCAGGGAAACCTCGGGTAGGTCTTTGATGCACTTGTTTTTACTCATCTTAATTCTACTTTCAAGATGAGTCAGAGCTGGAAGTTTTGCTGAATTCTGGATTAGGATGTTTCTGAAGACCAAAAGAAAAATCTAAATGCTTTATGATTTTAGTCTATCAGCCAGTAGAGGGAGGAAAGAGAGAGAAAATAGAAAGAGAGGCATTCTTGATTCTCTGAGGCTGAACAACAATTCTCTTTCATATTGGCACCAGAACTTCACAGCCCTGGGGCCAAACTTGCTCTGTCAGAGCTATTGTAATGGATAAAACTGCATGAGATTTAGTTATTCTTTTAGATACTGTAACAACACTGAACATCTTGCTATGTGGCTAATATCAAGGACCGAATCCAGCTGTAATCTGTCCTGACAGTTGACATATCAGTGTGAACAGCTGGACTCAGCACAGGTTTCCATACACCTAGAACTGCATTTGATGCGTTAAAATCTGTATCTCATTTAAACTTTTTGTTCCCTACCAAGGCTGTAAAGTGATCAAATAAGATCCCTCCAGCCATTCACAAGGGTGTTCTCTGGTACAAAGTGAGGAGAAAGCACTTGTGGGTGTTTACGTCCAGCAGTTACCCCTGAACTGCATCTTGGACTGAAAGGCGACAAGGGAGAAGATCAGCCTCCCCACACCAACCTACCTATTGCTTTCAACATTTCATTGCTGAGGGAGAGAGTACTGTTCTTTTCCCTTCTGATACCCTATCACTAGGCAAAGTAAGGACTTGCTAAGTGTTTTGCTCACATGTAATACTGAAACAAATTAACCTCACCAAAGCTAAAGTTGCAGGACCTGCCCCAGCTTAAGGCTGCCACTTCTAACAGAGTTGCATTTATATGCTGCTTTCTTATATAGCAGCAGATTATAAATGATGACTTTAATTCTGAAGGTTTTTGATGGAGAAATATAGGAAAATAAGTTATAGTTTGATCTAAAATTAGATCATCTCTGTCTGTGTCCAATTTCAAATACAGTTACTCACTTGGTTCTGGCCCGAGTAAGCCCCAAGGTGAACAGGATCCAGGTTACACTGCTGCACCAACGCTGTTCTGTCATTAAGCTGTATAACATCTTCATTAGTCCCTCTTCTCCAGAACTCCATGTTGGCCGTTTTAATAGAGTTCTGCTCTCAAAATAGTATTTCCAGGAGTGCATAAATGGTGTCGAGTCCCAAGTGCAATTTTCAGAGCTGAATGTATAGCACGTAAAAGCCAGTCAATCAGCCCTTGGTGACAGAGATTCTTCTGCATATAATTGCCTCATAAACGGCCCTTTGGAAAAATTTTGCTCAGGCTTGAGCCTGGCTCTTGATTGAGACGTCTGTGAAACTTCTGTCTGAGATTTGTAACTTGCTATGCACACTCAGTTACTCTACATAACCTTTTCTAGAGTGTGAAAAATGCACACCCTTTGGAAGTCTTTTAACAGAAAAATGGGAATGAAAAACACGATGGAGATTCTCTCTCCGTGTTTTGTTATTTTAATGGGTCAAATTCCTTCCGGCTGAATTTGATGGCAAATGAAGAAACACGTTGTGTACAGTTGAAAACTGCAATAGAGTCAAGGGTGGAGCATATTCTTCTCAAAGATTACTACAAACCTTAAGAGAACCCAGAGACACGTCCACGTGGTGGCAGCAGAGGAGGAAAGTGAGAAAACGTCCACAGGAAGCCCGAAGATAAACGTTAGTGACCTGAGCTGGAGCATTTCTTAGTTAAGTGTACACTTAAGTGCATGCATCTTCAAAATTGGCACTGTGAGCCAATGCACTGAGCATCCGTGACTACCCAAATCCAGCCGGAAGATAGAAGTCACCTGGCACTATTTGGGAGGGAAGCTGCTCTAAAGAGGGAAAGCAGAGGTCTAAGCTCACAGCACTACCATGAGAACACCTTTTCCTTCCCGTGCCTCACAGGACCTCTCAACACCCCGCAGCATCTAGAAGTGAGGAGCAGATTCCATCAGCTGGAAACAGAGCAGCAAGAGCAGATAGAAGGCAGCAAGAACTGGCAGAGGTTTCCCTCTGTAGCCCAGCCTGCCATGTACGTTAGCGATGTGGCATCCACCTATAAGAAGGTTCTCACTATTGCTAGCAAATCTGGGAAATAAAATTCTCAGCTTTAAGGAAACCTGCAGTTCACTTGCCTTTGGTCAAGCAGGACGGAAGAGCTAAGTGGGGGCAAAAAGAGAAAAAAAAGCGTGGGGACCTGCGTGGACTCCTAGAACGATCCATGTTGAACCCAAACTGTACAGCATCCTTCACACAAGCTGGCCCGACAGCTATTCCCTGGCTCCTTGCCCTGTGCACTCATCTTCTCTCTCCCATGAAGACTGTTTCAGCTGTCACAGGTCAGGAATAAAGAAAAATGAGCTTAATAAAAACAGAGGCAGACAAGAAAAACCTTCAAGCAACTAAATAATGGCTTCCTACTCTAAGAAATAGCTGGTATAATTGAGTCTGTTGCACCTTTTTAAAAGCCAGCTCTGCTTTGCCTCTTGCAAGCCAGGTGGGTGCATCCTTTCTTCTGACCCACCACTCTGAAAGGCTCCAATAGCTAAACAAGGCACCCAGCAGTCCCCAGACTCCCAAATGGTACTGGATTGTGCTGATGTTTCCAGCCAGGTCACCTCTGAGCAGATCTCCCAGGGAGCTACAAAGGAGGTGTAGGCTACAGCACATGCTTTTGCTAAATTTAGTGCTTTTACTTTGGTGCAAAAAATATACTGAGTATCAGCCAAGCTAGAGAAGGGAGTGATAGAGTAAGGTGCTCCTCTGGCTTTTCAGAGGAACTGTATTTCCTCAGAAACTGCTGGGACAAAGAGAGGAACAATTATGAAGGAATTCAACTCAAATTGCCCCCATTTAAGTGTTTTCCTGGTCAGAAGGTGAGAACAGCTGCCTTCCAACTGGTTTCACCACCAGATATCCCAAGCAGTGCGGTGCTCATGCGGGGATAAGCTCCTTGTCTGACCTGTGCAGTACCAAAAGCATACCAACCACAAAAGAAAGGACCTGACATCAGTTTCCTGAGCACTTCCAGGTCCTCATGAAGCAGCATCTGTACCTTCATGTATGATGGGGTATGTGTCCCCGGGACACAGGACAGCAGAAATGTAGTTCTCTGCAAGGACGGGGGCCGAGCGCTGACATGAGCATTTAGGGTAGTGCTGTATCATGGAGATCTGAAACTCAGTTTGAGAGCGATCTGCAGTTGCCATTAACTAGGATTCACCTCCATGGTCAGTGCAAGAAAGGGAGGAAACAGCAGTGGTTAGGGACCCTGGGAGACCTATTATTGACTGTCTTTACTGATGACCGAGTCTTCAGGACCCAGTTCTACTCTCCAACCTACAGCTAAGGCTAAAGAGCTCTCACTCCCAAATAAAACTTCTGTGCCCTCCTCTTCTGGAACCTGCTCTTTTACTTGCAAGTCTAAACATGGAGATTGTCGTGGTTTTAGAGCGTGGCGTGCTCCTGATGTCGTGCCTACACATACAAGTCCCTGTTCTCTGCCTACATCACACCCTGCTGAGGCCTCTTCTCTGGGATTATTCACCGTAGCTTGCGGTGTCCCAGCTCTCCTGTCCCCCTCTAAGTACTAAATCACATATACAAATGCAAGCTTAATATAGTTTAAGGTGCCTGCTGGAAGCATTTATCTGGAAACAGTGGAAAGCAGCACATCACTTGCCAGGAGCCTGCGGTTACCATTTGCTGCAGTGAGCAGACACCTACCCATAACACACTGATTTCCAGAAGGAAATTCAAAGTGCTTAAATCTAGCATAAGTCCATTTTGCTGGTCAGAGGCAGCAGCAATGCCCCATCTAAACTGCCATAGGTTGGACCTCCCTTGTACATCAGTGTGGGTGATAAAGGGTGATAGCGTTTCTGTGAGATACCTCAGACAAGGGAGAGAAAGGACTCAGAGCTTTAGACCATGCTTCAACCAGGAGAAGGTCAACAAGGAGTTAATAGAGGACTAGTCAATTAACAGCCATATCACTAGGTGCTCTCAATTTTAAAAGTCATTTTGAAGAAGAGAAGCTAGCTCCTCCCAGCTCTGCTGAAGCCCCAGCTGATTTCCACCTTATACAATCACCTTTTTCAATAGACTGGATAGAAGTTAGTATTTACTAAGCCAGAGACCAGTATTCTCTCAAAAATCACACACTGAAACTATTTATGCTACCCTTGATACACATGAATTTCAGAACCTGCTAGTCAGCAGTAGATTTTTGCTGCTTTTTTTTACAGAAATACGGCATTTAATAGCTCCATTCAGGACTTGCAGCCAAGCAACTGTGAGTTCTTCTTGAGCAGGCAGGCCCAGCTAATTTCAAAATGGATTGCTCTGTGAAGGAAGGATAGCACTTCCCAGATCACAGAAATGGTTTACTGGCCCAAGTCTCATATAAAATAGTTTCTTGGTGAAGAGCTAAACAGTTTTAAAAGGTGTCAAAGAAACCATTAGGCAATAAAAATTCACAGAGCAATTTTGCCAGAGAAAAAGCATAAATAAAAAGTGCATCGTTTCCTCCCAGACTTTCTTGCAAGTCAGCTGCATTTGGAGAGATGTGCCACAGCTCAAGTTGAGCTAAAGGTAATTAGAAAGTGTTGGCTGTCTTGTGTCAATCTTTCAGCTTGTACTCATGCACTTTAATCAGAAAAGCAGCAATTATGTAAGGGGTGCCACTAAACGAAGGGAGAGCAGAGAGTACAGCAAGCATAGATCAAATCCTGTATGTATATTGAGAAGAAAAATAGCAACTGATCCTTATTTATATATGGGTGCATTCATTCTGTATCCAGAGAAAACATACACACAAAGAACTGGCTCTTGCAAGGAAATGTAGACGTTAAAACGCATCTTCTATCTAGTTCAGGCTAGTTTGCTTCAAGGATATACTGATTTGCATTTGAGTTTGTACATTTTAGTTATGTGAAATGTTACAGATTCTTCTTGGAGGTCTTTCAGCCCATATACAAATATGACAGGCTATTTAGAGCATTAAAAGAAAGAAATCTGATCCCCACCATTAAGCAGAGCTATTCTGGGAAAAAAGTATTAAAAAATTTGATGTTTGTTTCTGGTTTTTTTGGTAAAAAAACCCAGACAAAACTTCACACCACTCATGTTAATCCAGCAGTTGCTAAAGTTCAAAACAACCCTGCTTATAAAATTAGCAGCTTGTAGTTTCTTGCTAAACTTACTTTTAAGCAAAGAGAAAAACAATCCACAAAGCGAGAACAAGGAACCAGGATAACATCTCCATTGCAATTAAGCAGAACATGCTGCTTTGATAGGACAATCAGCTTCATACAGTAACTGCTAATAGAAGGACATTTCTAGCAGCATCAGGACATGCTGCGTTCCTGGCTACTTGAGAAATTTTAATGAGAAACCTATTTGGGATTTCATAGTTCCATATCTTATGCCATAAAAAACTCACACACAGCATTCAAGCACATCCAGCTAGTGCCAGGCAGCAGCCCTCCCTCTCCCTCCAGACCTTAATACACAAACCCCAGAGCCCACGGAACAAGAAAGCCAAGTTAGCTTGAACTGCAGCTTGGGTTGATGGAAGAGATGGTGGTCAGGAGAACTTCCTCCTGATTTTGCATTCCTGTGTTGGCAATATAGTCAAATGACATCGAAAAGTTACAGCTGGTGCAGTATACACTTGTCCTTTTTAAGCAGAAAAACATCAGTGCTGTGGGATTTGTGCACGAGGTACTTCTGAAGGGATCAATCGGGAATAACATTTGCAGCGTGGTAAAGCCTGCAGAACAGAGCTATTCCCCCAAAAAGCAATGCTGTGTAGATTAATTTTTGATCTGCTCTTGCTTCAAACAAGGTCCAGAACTAGAGGAAAGAGCTCATTAGGGTCCATGCTTTTGGGAATTACTTGTTACAGTCTAATTATGCAACCCCACTTTCCCCCACCATCTATGCCTCCTTCTTCGGTATCTCAGTGCCTCTTCCTGCAAAAGGTGCAAATAATTCTTGGTTCTGCTGTTCCCTTTCCCCCAGTGAGTATTCATAATGTGAGAGCCAGTCTTGCTTGTAAAAAGGGGCAGAAGGAAAGACTCCTCTGTACAAAGTGCTGCACCTCACCCTGGACCAGGGCTCTCTCTTCTCTTACCAAATGTCTCTGCATCAAACAGATCATAGAATAGTTTGAGTTGGAAAGGACCTTAAAGATCATCTGGTTCCAACCCCCCTGCCACGGGCAGGGACACCTTCCACTAGACCTGGTTGCTCAAAGCCCCATCCAACCTGGCCTTGAACAGTTCCAGGGATGGGGCCTCCACAGCTTCCCTGGGCAGCCTGTTCCAGTGTCTCACCACCCTCACAGTAAAGAATTTCTTCCTAACATCTAATCTGAATCTACCCTCTTTCAGTTTAGAACTGTTACCCCTCATCATATCACTACACTCCCTGATAAAGAGTCCCTCTTCATCTTTCCTGTAGGCCCCTTTAAGTATCGGAAGGCCGCTTTAAGGTCTCCCTGGAGCCTTCTCTTCTCCAGGCTGAACAGCCCCAACTCTCTCAGCCTGTCTTCATAGGAGAGGTGCTGCAGCCCTCTGATCGTCTTCGTGGCCCTCTGGAGTTGCTCCAACAGGTCCATGTCCTTCTTCAGTTGAGGGCCCCAGAGCTGGACACAGTACTCCAGGTGGGGTCTCACAAGAGCAGTGTAGAGGGGGACAATCACCTCCCTTGACCTGCTGGCCACACTTCTTTTGATGCAGCCCAGGATGTGGTTGGCCTTCTGGGCTGTAAGTGCACATTGCCAGCTCATGTCGAGCTTCTCATGAACCAACACCCCTGAGTCCTTCTCAGGGCTGCTCTCAATCCATTCTCCACCCAACCTGTATTTGCGCTTGGGATTGCTGAAACCCAGGTCCAGGATCTTTCACTTGGCCTTATTGAATTTCATGAGGTTTGCATGGGACCCCCTCTCAAGCCTGTCAAGGTCCCTCTGGATGGGATGGTCCAAAAGGAGAGTGTGCAGCAGATCTTGAGGGACGACATAAACAGCAGATACCCTACATGTTCATTTCAATTCTAGCTCTGCACTGGAATTCTTTTATGAGGTGACTTTCCTTACCCAGTCACTAGTTATGCCTCTTAGTACCTGGCTGCCCATTTCTAGATTAGTAAAGAAAAAACGTTCAGGTGAACGTTAGTTGCTTCTCTTCAGCTTTACCTTTCAGGTTTCCTTCTCCCTAGCTCCCTGCCACCAAGAGCAGGCATGGTGACTCATCCTACCCCCACATTTTTGAAGGTTTAAGTGAGTAGGTTTTTCACCTAATGCCACGCACATTTTCACAACAGGAAGCCTCCTTGGCCTGCGATACCGCACTGAATTACAAACCCTAAGCTGCTCTATTTGCACAGCTGAAGACACATTGGGGAAATCACATCTTTGAGCCAAAACCAACACCACGTTTGCTGTCATGATGGCAGGGCAGTTTTTTAAAGTTAGTTATAACACAACAAGTCAGTCATCAGCAACAGCAGCCTGACAAAATACCGCAATTTACAGCTCCACTAGTTCAGGGGAGCTATTATTTTTGTAAAGATTGACTGATGTTTTCTGAATTGTGCTAGAATATGAGGTTTTCTTTCCAAAAGCAGCATGGGATGAGGATAGGAGAGAGAAGGGTTTCTTTTAAACAACAGGGTATTTGGTAAGTCAAAAGATAATGTGTACAACTGTTGAATTATTAAACTATTGTACCTGAACAATGTGGTGTAAGGGCAGGCTGTAGTGCTTCAGCCATTTTGGCAGCAGAGAGTTGCCAAGTTCACTTGTATTTCCATATTTAAGGGGACTGCAATACAAAGCACAGAGATGGAAAAGAGCCTGCTATCTTCTGTTTAAAGGACAGGCATGTATGTAGTGCACAACAGTGCTGAAACCAGAGGAGATGGATGGAGGAAGAGGTTTCCTGGCTTGTAATTCACTGATAAATGCCGACAGGGCTAAGCATTAAAACCCTTCTTCACAAATACACTTTACTTCCAAGTCTAGTTTTTAACTACCAGCTCATAGGGAGCTTTAGATAAGTCAGACACCGCCTTTCCCTCCCTCAAGAAATTACATTTAAACCCTTCCATTTCAAACAAAAAACCAAGCTTCTGGCAAATGGAATGGCCTTCCTAACATGAGAGACAAGGCTAAGAGTTTGGCACAGGTAAATCTCTCTGAAACCTGAAGGTATATTTACAACGGATGAGCCATCACGCCAGATTCCAGATTGCTTCCTTTTCAGAAAAGTAACACTGCAGCTGAAGCAGTCCATCTTTGCTATCCATGCTGCTGCAGCAGCTACTTCTCTTTGGTTCATCCAAGATGAACAGGGGGTACCAATTTTATTTGACAGATGAGTACCAGCTGTGTAAAGGACTTGATGCTAAACATGCACCCAAACACTGAAGGATAGTATTTCCTAGCCACCTTTCAGGAACTGAATTTATATCAGCGCTGTAGTACCACAAGCTTTGATGCAGTAAAAAGAGGATTTCTGAAACTGAGTGCTCAACTTCGAACTTCCAAAGGGGAAGAGTTTGCAGGAAGGTGACCTGAATGACAAACATTTACCCAGTATACATCACAGCCTCTTTATTGGGGCAAAATACACAAAAACTTGAAAACCTCCTGTTCATGTTAATCAAACTTTTTGGTTTGTGACTGATGAAATCCAGTGTCCCTAGGCAGAAACCCTGGTGTAGACTGTTGGTGACTCTGGATGGCATTTGTCACTGCCCCAGCTTGCAATACCAGCCAGCTTATAATGACCGTCAATCACACAGATCAGCAGCCACCCAGAGTCTCCCTGAAAGAAGGAAAAGAGGAAGGGGAGAGAAGGCGAAAGCAAGGAGCTACCACCTGCCAACAGTGTCAAAAGCATTCACATCCAGGAAGCTCAGGGAGGGCACGGCTCTGGGTCCTGGTTTGTGCAGCCCAGCATTCCCACCCTGTTGGTTACACACCATGCAGAAAGCTGCCCCCTGCAGTTCTCCTGCAGATGTTGGCCTCTTCAATATTTTGTCCCCAGTAGTTCGCTCAGGCCTCGTGGGAGAGGAGAGAGATGTCTGCTTGTTGGAGCAGCCAGTTCTTCCTCTGGGAAACACAGTAGTGTCAGGGATGCTGCAGGAGTCCTGCTGCATTAACTGCCCTGCAACTCTCGTGGTGGCCATTCATGTGCTTTTGGGGGCAGACCCCAGCCTGGGGATTACTCCCCTTTCCACAGATGTTATCCAATGTTGCATAAAACAGTATTTCATATGCTTCAGGAGAAGGTGTCTCTCTCCAGACAGCTGTATGGAGCCACCTTGGCTTTTGCAGTCAGTGGAGCTTTGACCAGGGCCCCCTGAAGCTGGGAGGTGTGCAGTTGGCAGAAGGAACCAAGCCCATCAGCCAGGAGCAGTAATAGGGTGGCAGTCACCAGCGGGAAATGTGCATGATATATTAAGCCCTATTGTCCCCACACCTCCTCTTGTCTCTCACAGGAGTCACCAAAAGACCAGAAGGGTTGGGGCAAGCCCCTAAGAGAGGCCAAAGGCAGCACACTACCAGGGGTGAAAGCCTCTTGCAGGGCACAGATGAGCACTCGCAAACCTTCTGGCAGCATCCCCAAGTCAGTCATCACCTCGACAGCTTTCCCAGATTAACCTCCAGCCAGCTAGTAGCATGCTTCCTTGCCACTATCTGTGCTAGACTCTGGCTAAGGGCCGGTCAGACGGGACGCAGACCAGCTCTGCGCCAGCTGCATTCAGGCACACGTACCCCACGTCTCCTGGCAGAGAGGTCCATGGCTATTTTGAATGAGGAGGTGGTATTGATATCGAAACCTCTATGGTTGTAACTCTGTAAATCATTTGGGTAGATGATTTTTGACAAGGCAATGGGATAGAAGGAACAACCAGACCTAAAACCAGGCACCAGAAACCCGAGCTGATTGCCCAAGAAACTTGGCTATACCGTATGAAATGTGCCCTTTAGGTGAACTTGACTAATTATAATATGAAAACCACTCCTCTAGAAGTTAGGATACCCACCTCCGCTTGAAGACCCTCACCCACTGAGCCTACGCAGTAAAATGAAGAGACACTGTACCTTTAATTGAAGATGAGGACATTTTACACCAATCAGCTTCAAGATAAGGAATTATGAGCGCCCATAAAAGGTTGATAAACAATGAATATGCTAATTATGCTAATTTACAATGTATAAATGAATGAGTGTTTCAATGCTGGGTGTGCTAGCTTTGCGGAAATACCCCCTAGCACCTGATTCTGTGCAGAACTGCTAATAAATAGCTAATACCTCGACTCTGTGTGTTATTGGCTTGCACACTGGGTAAACGATCCCACAAATTTTGGGACAACAGTACAGCTCTCTTAAATTTGAAGATAAGGGGGAGAAGTTTCTCCTCCCCAGCCACTGAACTGTCCCAAGGAGACACTGTCACTAGGAGGTATGTGACCACGCTGACAAGCAGCAGGTGTGACACAGACCAGAGGCCCCAGGCATTGAGACACCGTGAGAGCGACCTCATCTCCCTTGGATTTGTTCCCCTTCACTTAGCCTCCACCTTGGCTTTGTCTTTCCCAAAGTGGCAGCTTTCCGACAGAAAAGGCAGCCTAGCTCCTCTCTGAGAAGCGTTTCACATGCTGCAGGCAACATTTAGGGAGAGGGGAAGTGTCTCTCCTGCCACTGCCCCAATCTGAGCTGTCACTGCCCCAATCTGAGCTGTCACTGCCCTCGGTAGGTCACAGGTGCTCTTTCATGTCAGAGTAACCTGTACTTACTGCCAGCTCCCATCTCTCCCCATCCTGCTGTTAAGCATCTTGCGGAGGAAGCTTGCTTCCTCCCCGCTGCCGGGTGAGCAAGTTGTCAGCACAGAACAGCCTGTGTTAGAAAGCAAATTCCCATCGACACCAGGTACAGCTTCCCTGCTCTTACTTCTGTCAGACTCCTGCTTTTCTTGCCTCTTAACTCACTGCTTCATTTCCCCCTCCTCCCAAATATCCCGCAACCAGACTGCAAAACAGATGAGACAGAGCTTTAATAATGTATACGTTCCGTCGCTGTACTCGCTGGATGCCTGAAAGCGCTGTTTTAATGAGTCAAATCTGGCTTTCTCCTAATACCACTGTGAGGCCACAGCACACTCAAACTGAACGTCTTTTGAAGGCTGTTTCTGAGAAGATGAGAGAGGAGACCCTTCAAAGAGGCATGGAACCAGGGGGTTGAGGGAAGACACTTTCCTCAGGCCAGTTTGCCCCAGGACCTCACTCCTTGAGTGCAGCAGCCTCCCACCATCCATGCACATAGTTAGGCAGTTCTTGAAAGGACTGTGGCATTTTCTTTGTGGATACTATTAACAGGACATAGTGAGATCCATATGCTTATACAGCCTCCTTATTCACGTGCTCTGTTCTTGTGCACCAGCTCCACATTTCCCCACTGCTTAACATTTGTCTTCAGTTCTTCCCCTTTCCTTTCCCCAAGTTGCACATAACAAACTGGAAGGAGTAATTTCTCTCAGCCCTATCCAAGCTTTGCACTTCATTGTATAAAACCTAAACTACACACTGCAGAAAAATATTCCTCTAACAAGAATATTCTGTGGTTTAGACAAAGGGTACAGGCAACTGAAAAGCTTTTTCTTTAAGTTTGAGCCCCTGCTATCTCAGACATTACTTTGCTACCAGCACAGAGGTGCATATCATACTAGTGCTGTGCATACCCATCTTTATGGAGAAAAAAATAAGAACAGCTCCCTTGGGACATCCATGCTTATTTTTGGCTCATTAACTTCAATGGTCATAGTACAGCTGTGACAGGTTGGGAAGAGAGGTAGAACAGGTGATCTTTGCTGTTCTCAAGAGCATGTCTAGCCTACATTTACACCTTATAGTCACAGGCAAGTCTGCTTGGAGGAGCCTGATTCAAAGCCTCTTGACAACAGCAGAAGCATTCCTAGCCCGTATGCTGTATTTTAACCTGATAATAGGAAGCAAGCCTGTCTGAAGGCTCGCCATTCATTTCACTCGTAGCATTCCATAGTGTTCACACAAATGCCCTCCCACCCCCATCCCCACACACATACAAAACACTGTGCCCCACAGCAGAATCTTATAATCATTAACACCAGCACAGCTGAACATGATGGGCTCCAAGCAGTACGTGGCTCAATGGGTTTCTGGAGGTCCAGGAGTGCCAGGTCATTTCTGAAAGGAAACCCACCAAAGCCATAGCATGTGAGCACAACTTTCACAAGCGTGGGTTGTCATCTTTCACATTTGGCAACAAGTATTTTTTCCACAGAACTGTTCTGACTGAGCACTGGGCAACGAGGAAGGAAAAGAAATACATTTTTCAGTCTAAAAAACCCCATAGTTCAGACAACAGGAAGAGTCCAAAGTTCACTTGTAACATTTGCTGCCAAGCAACACTCGTGCTTCAAGACTTACAACCTTACATGACAGGGACACTTTTGGGAATCCCACTTGAGGTATCAGTGCTTTTTGTGCTGTGCTGACAGAGAACTTTGACTGGTACCTCCAAAGGTTTGCTGCTGTTACGATTAACACAGGGAGTCCAGTCAGTCACTCATCTTCTTAGGAACAAGACCCCAGCATGGATGGAGCTTACATTGAAGCTACAGACCTGGGCTATATAACTAGTTGATGAAACATTCGAGACTTATGTCTACGCACAACAGAGATGAAGGTTCAACAGAAGCATGTAGTACTTCAACCTAATTGAGGCCAGTAAGTACATAAAGGGGGGCCAGAGACATAATACATCAGTAGTTTTTTGGGGGGACAGAGGACAAGCTCTCCCAGGACTGCATGCATACATTAATTAACAGGTACACATCAAAGCCCATACTCCATCTCTACTGCCGCCATTGCTAGCAGCACAGAAAGCTACACAGGAAGGTTTAAGTTGCTGGAGGGCAGCTCTGGATGTGTGTAGACATGTGGGAAACAGTAAGCCCATCTGTATTTGCCAGGACTGACAAGGTGGCTTAGAAATTGTCCTGTCTGGAGGCTAGCAAGCCCTCAATGCTCTGGGGTGAGAGGACATTGCCCACCTGAAGTTGCAATGTGCAACTGTCAGGACCCATTTTTCATCAATTAGAAAGCCTCCACAGAAGTGTTAACCCCCATACTTCAGGCTGGCCAGACAGGGTCAGGACACCAGGTTTGATCAGCCACTTCCATCCATCCTGGGCTTCCCGCATGGGTCCGCGAGTGATTCAGTACTTATTACAGGCCCTAGCACAGGGATTACTTCAATAACCACTGGAAATGTGCATTTCTATGAAATTATTTCCTCACTGTTAGTGAGGATATTTTGGTTGGGGGTTTGGTGGTTTTTTTTTTTGTTAAGGAAAATTGATCGTGGCCAGGTGAGCTAATATACTCCAACACCAAACAAGCACCAGAATCGTTCTGGACAGCTGTGTCCACCAAAGGTTCCGCAATAGCCTACTGGTGGGACTGAAGCATACGTATTGGAGAGAGTCGGGAATGCTTTGCTCTAATTTTCCCTTCAAAAGAACAGAAGTTGTCCATACATGCTATAACAAAAAATAAAGTCCTCAGCTAGAACCAATTGAGGAAGGACTTGAACCTTGATGTCACAGATGTGTACAGGCTGGCAACATGTCCTGGGTAAGCAGCTCTCCACAGATTTTTCAGGAAGTCACATTCTGCAGGTGAGAAGCATTTCCTGACCCTCTATTTTCATCAAAACTGTATTTATGAAGTGTTTCCATTACAGCAAGTCTCCATTTTCTAAAATTAGTTCACTAAAGTGTTCCCAACCATCTCCAGTAATAACCTGTATCCCACTACCATCAGCTTTCGCTGATCACAAGAGGTGTTAGCATGGGAAAGGAAAGAACCAAAACTAGAAGTTAATACTATTTACTTTCCTCAGAAACCGGTAATACAGAGGATGAGTCTAGGGGGAAAAAAGGTTTAACAGAAAATAAGTCCATTAAAAGCTTGTCATTGGTAGAGCTGTTTTGGAGAAACCTACTGAGATTTCTAAGGGCTGAGGTACAACACATCTCCTATTTCCCCTTCTTTTGGTGGCACTCTGGATCACACCATGGGAACTAACCTTTTTATAATAGGCTCCCTCTATCCCTTTTGTGTGCCCCAGGAAAAGGCACAATCCTCTAGTAAAAGAAGCCAAGCTCTTGAGCAGAAGTTAGCACAGATGGATTAAACTGTTTGGCATTTTGCTTCCTGTTTATAGTGTCAGGTTCCAGACAGTGGTTATTAATTAATCAGAGGTCAGTTACATGCTGAGACCAGTCGTTCCTCTCAATAAATGTCTGTTTTAAACAAAACCGAGCCGACCCAAAAGCTAGTTTAAATAAACAGTCATTCCTCAGGGACATGTCTGTATTTGGCTTGGTGACCGCGAGAACAGCAGAGATACAAGGACTACCACCTAGCGTGAAGTGCCTGGGGTGAACACTGAATTAACTTGCTGCAGTTTTGGATGCATCAGAGCATGGAAGAATATCTTGAAGTGATCTCAGACAATAGCTTTCGGGCAAGCACATTCAGCAAATAAACATTACGGATGTCCCTGCCTGTAACCTTCAATACTATTTTAACAACAGGATTGCTTTGTGGCATCGGCAGGGAAAGACCCAGAGCCTTACTTACATTGACTGCCGCCTTCCAGCTCACTGCGTTGGCTGCTGATACAACTCTCCAAGAAGGATTTTGAAGTCTCTGTATCCCACAGATTCATCAGGTTTGAAATGCAGGGTCAGGAAGCTGCTGCCAGAGAGGATGCTACAAGACATTTCCTGGCCATATAAGTTTGCTGGTGAGGGGAAGAAGAAAATACTGCAGTTGTAGTCATTGCCAAATAGTTTGAGAGACAGCCCCTACAGGGACAGACTTTTTAATCCAAGCTTTTTGATACTCAGAGGTATTAGTGGATGCCAGGATTGCTCTGAGGTCTTTCAGGAGGTACATCTCTAGTGGCCTATCCAATATCATTCCCTACCCAGACTGAAGAGGTGAAGCCTAGTGCAATGGCCAAATTGTTTTTGTGTTCTATAGGAGAGCATCTCTCATACTTTAGTGAGATTAATTCAATAACCAATTCTCTAAATGTCTATGTACATGGGAGGAAAAAGGGAGGAGACAGTAGGAGAACAAGGAAGGCATGAAGTAATTTCAGTAACATTTCTGTACCCAAAGATCCTGATGTCTGTGTGGCACAAGGCTGCATTGGTACTCACAGCAGCATCTGCTCAAACTATTTCAGACACAGAGTGAGGCAAGTACCAAGATACAAAGGATTAAGGAAAAAAGGGTTTAAAAGAAGGATTGATAGAAGTATCCTCTCAGACACAGCCATGATACTGGAAGTCAAGAGCTGCTGAATCCAGGACACTTCTACTGAAGAAAGAGCTGCTCTCAACAGCTCTCAGGAAGCCTGCTGCCACTTCACCCTGCCATACAGGCACTGATCAGGTAGTGTTGCCTTCCTCCCTCCCTCCTCCCACACCCCACACCTGAAGGGAATTTGGTCACCTTCATTCAATAAAAGGGGTCAGAAAAGGAAGATAGTAAATGAACATGTAGTTCAACTTACCCAGAAGCCTTGAAGAGAGAGACAGAGAGAGAGAGAGAGAGAGGGAGAGAGATGTGGTCCATCATAGACACTCAAGTGATCCCAGATGCAATCCATTGCATCCTCAGTTACAAAATCATTAAGTACAGCCTTCAGCTTATTTCCTAAAGTAGCATAAATTGTCCAAATGCAGTTCAGTATGTCAGGGTAAATGCCAGTGTAATTGAGAGATGTTATTTCCATGGCTCCAACTGGAATTAGATCAAAGCCTGGTCACTCTTCAATGGAAAAGATAAAACAATCATATCACAAAGAAAAACCTGTCTCTGCATGAATTTCCTTAAGCAGGCCTACTAATATCAGAGAAAGAAGAGATCTTAGTGTTGAGCTTTAAGTTCTTTTGGTTGAAGTGAACATTTGCATGGCTTCAAAGCACAAGTGATACATGCCATTTACACAGAGAACTTGTTCAATCAGGAAAAGGGCTACAGACTTGGGAAACTACTTGAACGCTGAAGAGTGATCTAAAGGCCAGACACCGAGACCCCACATACAGGATCACTTGGAGTAACCTTTCCAAATGGGCCAAATTCAAAAATTCATTAGCTGCTCCTGAAGTGTTTACATAGATGTTTCTTTCGCCTTGCATTTGTAGTTGCCACAAAGCTGATCAAAACGCAGAATGCCACGTTGTAGGCATGTTAATGTTTTAATTACATGTTTTTGTGGAATAGCCTGTATTGTTTTCAGGAGTTCTGTAAACAGAACTGGCTACCGTCACACCCCAGTTTACTGGGGTGAAAGGAGAGCTGGGCTGACAGCATACTTCCTGGGGTGAGGAGAGAGAGGAGACAGAGGAGACCGAGCCTGCTGGAAACATGAAAGATGTGGAAGCTTGACGAGGCTTTTAAACTTCCACCTTGTGGGTCATTGTGGCTGAACAGCTGGGAACGTGCTTCAGGCTGGCCAACCTGGCTAAAGTTTAAGTCCTCATACAAAGTGCAGAGACGGGTTCAAGGATCTTGGGTTCAAGGATCTTGAATCCAATGTATTTGAGATTGTTGGAATTAGCTAAGGCTTGGGATTTTTTGGTGGGGTTTTGTTTATTTTTTTCCTTCAAGTAGCCTTTCATTTCTCCAAGCATACATAGCAGCTCTGGCAGCAAAAATTGAAAGTGAATAGAGCAAAATAGGGATGTGCCGATTGAAAAAGTAAATTTAGTACTGACATTGCTAGTGTTGCTGGTGACAGTCTCATCCCCAAGTGGTCACACTTATCTGTGACAGAGGTTAACTCCCAAGCCACAAGTACAGAAGGTGCATAAAAGGAGGTGAGGGAAGGGGTTGTTTTTCTTTGTTTTGTTGGTTTTTTTAAATAGGCTTTTTGCTCTTTGTGGAAAGTTAAAACCAGTCTTACCTTTGTCAGCAGCCTTGGTGTTTCCACATTTCAGACCTAAAAGGAAAGCACTGCCTTACCTGAAGCACACAAACGCAGAGGAGGTTACAGGACTCTTCTGGGGAGGGGAGCCTGAGCCAAGAGGAGTTTCGAGCCAGGCTGCGGGTGAATGGAAAAGGCACCTCCTGGTTTTCAGAGACAGAGCTTGGAGTGCATCTTGGAAATGTGTGTGTGCATGTGAAAAAGCAGACAGATCTCTGTTGATGGTGCTGTAAGTCTGATGAATTTTAATATGAGAAATTTAATTGCTGTGATTTACTTCTGAAGCCCAACACATTTGCCTGATATGTGGAGAAGCAGACGTGCTCATTCACCCAGCAGTGAGGAACACAGGTAAGACAGAAGAAAGGGGGATGCAGGAAGGAGATTAGATGTGGCTCAAGTTGCTAGAAATGCAAAATGGTTTGCTTCCATGAAAACAGAAGAGTCCGACTGGATGCATCTCTCCAGCTCCAAGTTTCTTTGATCTGAGGCATCGAAGTACTAATTTGCTTAACGGTGCCAGGGCAATGCTATTCACAGGAAAAACTGTCCGCCCATGTCACTAGCTGAACCCTGGCCTGGGAAGCAAGAAAGTGAAGGAGGTTTCCTTTGGTCGTTAAGCTTAGAGCCCAATTAACTGCATAGCTCCCTGGGCATGCATCAGAGGTGAGGTTTGGGGGGAGCAGTGGTAACAGCAGCACCCAACAGCAGTTTTGCCTACTAGGTGAAGAAGCAGAAGACTGTGGGGGCAGGGGATTCTGGTTTTGTAGAGCAGAATGGAAAGGGGCATATAGAGAGCAACAGCTAAGTCAGTTATCTCCTTTTTACAGGTTTATAGTGGGGAGCACAGGAGTTAGATCAGTACTTATGCGTTTAATCATCAGCACTCAAGACCACTAAGAGGTCTCTTATTCTTAATGGCCATTTCTCTTCAGAACAGATAAATCTGAGACTGTTTAGTACATCACTCAACATCTTCAGAAAACATCTAAACAGCATGGAAGCTTTTTAGTTCTTAAATAACACTTTTTTTTTTTTTTCTAATATAACAGCCATACTTTAGGCTTTACTTCTCTACCCCCCACCTCAAAATCTTAATAGACTTACCAGATGATATATCCTGAACAGAGTCAGTCAGGAGAAAGCCTTTCATGGCTGCCTCAACCCCAGAAGTAACGGTCACGGTCACCACTGAACCTCAAGATTGTATGGGATAGAGGGAAGCATCACCACAGAAGTTGCCTGCAAAATAGATCGGGATGGGATGTGAGCCTTCCACTTTCCCCTTTTTCTCTTGAGGGCTGTAAGGCTAAGCCTTGCAAAATGCAGTGTCGAAAAAGATTTCCCTTTCTAAAAGCCTCTTAATGATGGCACTCAACTTTGAATTCATGCATTGGACTACAGATATGTCCAGAAGATAGCTTGCTATACTTGCAACCAGAATGGTAACTAAATGGTAACTAAAATAGTTAGAGGTGTCCATTATAACCACTACAAATCACTAGTGGCAAGTGCCCACTGCCTGGGCTACTTCCGTCGGAAGAAATCCCAGCTCTGACAGACAGCCCCCACCTCAGGCTCTTCTGTGCAAGACACTGTGCAATGCCCACAAGATTGTGGGACATCCATATTCCCTGGAGAGACCTAGCACTGAAGAACCTTCTGTCCATGAGTGCCTGAACAGTTTCAATTTCCAGTCTATGCTTTCTCTTCCTGATAAAGAAGATACTTGCCCAGCTTTGTTTCCCCAGCAATATCCTATATCCTACATAACCAAGCCAATGGCTCCTTAGTCAGGATGGATAGGTACCTCCTCTAGCATAGCAGAGCAGTAGGAAAAGCTTCCATTCCCTTGGCTCCATTGCTTTGACCTGTTG
Source organism: Burhinus oedicnemus (assembly GCA_008921705.1). Classification (NCBI taxonomy): domain Eukaryota; kingdom Metazoa; phylum Chordata; class Aves; order Charadriiformes; family Burhinidae; genus Burhinus; species Burhinus oedicnemus. The sequence goes on from VFFE01005762.1 coordinate 151,779, forward strand.
CCTTTGGCACACAGCTTCTGACGCACACAGCAAGTTGTCATGCTGCAAGTTCAAGCCTGGGAAAGAGCAACCCAGACAGACTCACATTGTTCCAAGGCAAACCCATGCCATGATCAGGACCTCACATCCAATAGATTTGATTGCAACAGTATTTCTAGGAAGGGAAAGAAACTGAGCTAGCTGAAGTAGCTCCAAGTGTTATCAGAAATCCCTCCTGGAGCATGGAAGTGTGCCATGTAGAACTCCCTTGTCTGTCTGCAAAAGAAACTTAGTTCAGTTCCTCTGTTTCTCTCACCCCAGCATTAAGGTGAGCTCTCTCTCACCTATTAACTCTTTGGTTAGTCCAAATCCTTCATACACCATCGGTTGGCTGTGACAATTAGACAGATTTCTCTCAGTCCAGAAGTCAGTGCCTTCAAGCCGAATAATGGATTTTAATGGGGCTACAATTCTCCAGTGGCAGCTGCAGTACAAAGTAAAGAACAAAGTCACAATGCCAGCATATTTTACAATTGGCTCTTATTTCCTAGGGATAGCTATCAAAATGTGAGCAAAGGCAAAAAGGATTGTAATGCCCATTAAAAAGAGAAAAGGAAAAAAAATAATCAAAGATGGGATACTGGTCCAAATCTATTTCAGTCATATTATTCATTACTTCTGAAGTTAAGCTTTCAAACAGTTTAGAAGTCTATGCTATGGCCACGTGAATGGAAAGTTATCTCTTACCCTAACTAAGCACGATAAGGAGAGGAAGAAAGGAAACAGATGAAAGTGCCAAAAGATTTTTAGTGACATAGTTTAGCAGCACCATTGTTAAACCTTCAGTTACGCCACATTCAGGCCTCTGACATGATTTATGATGAGAGCTTTGCCCAGAGATGTCAGATCTGTCTGCTGTTTGCTGGAAAGAAGGTACTGGTGCCCCCCAGATTTCCTAACTCTCTGTGAGAAACTTGCCCAGTTTTCCAAAAATGCACTGAAATAGCTATGGATTCAAAAAACACACCACAAATATTTGCAGACTTTAGTGCGAGAGTTCCAAAAGCCAGAAGAACTCAGGTGCTCACCTGGTGGCATTTGCATATCTCATGGGGTATCCCAGTGACTGGATCATCCCTTCCTGATTTGTAAGGATGACATCCGTGCATCGTGACAACTCTGAGCTCATCTTCTTGGGATTTTTTGGGGCATTGCTAGGTTTTTGTCCTAGGAAGAATAAGAATGTAGAGCATGAAATTCAGCTTTAATATTGAGTTTTATATGGACTTCCACTGGGGACTAGGACAATTCCTATATGACATATCACCTGCACTGAAAACCATGTATCATGGGTGAGAGCCAATTCAGAGATCAAGAACCTTGAAATGCACATTTTAAAAGTTCATCTGGAAAAAGATGCATTCAATTAGAGGACAAACCAATTGGGAAAACTCCTACCTTCCTATTCTACCAGGCCAGACCTACAAAACTCAAACTCACTTTAGCCTCGTTTCAAGCTTCAGCATTTTGTGTATCAGTCAGTTTTATGCAAGCTAAAGCTTAGGAGAGCTCTATTTTTACATATGTTTGGAGAACATCTGTATGGAAAGTCTCCACAAAGCCCACAAAGGCATCTTGAAAACAGGTACATTCTTGAAGCTTTGGTCAAACAGGTGAGTTCATTTTTAGAGAGAAGTGGTCATACAGCTTGACTGTATCTGGGACCCTGAGCATCAAGTATTCAATGCTGAAAGCAGCAGGGCCAATGGAGTGGAGCAGCACCTTCACCACAGGTCTGTGACTCTGGAGGACCACAAGAGACTGCATGGTACCACGTTGCAGAGCTAGAAACAAATCCAAGCACACCACCACCGCTGTAAAAACAGCATTTGAGAAAGTAGGCAAAAGTCATACGAGTTGCTCTGTAGAAAGGCAGAAAAGTGGGGAACTATTCACATTTGAGAGAGGTTCGATGCCAGTAATGTAGCTGCTGTGCAGTCTCCTGATAAGGCAGCAGGCAGCACCTCCAGTCCCTGTCCTGCAACCAGAGCCCTACTGCTGACCAGCAAGGATTTGTTCGGTTCATTGCACAGTATCAGCTGCCCAAAGTCTACTTACAAGGCCAGGCATTTTGTTTGCTTTCTGTCCTGAAAAATTGCTAGATTACTTAAGTGTTCATTCTTGGACTAAAATTGTAAGTGGGATGGGATGGGAAATTTTTGCCATTACTCCATCTCTGCTGATAGGTACCTTCATTTGTCAAGCACACTAAATTGTTTTTGGGTTACTTCCTGGCTCTCTGAAGTTTCCAGCCTCTTTTTCCTCCATCATACCATCATCCTAAAGCTATAGCTTATGCTGACATTAGAGCCCAAGTCTATCTTTCAGGTTCCTCAATAAATGTAATTTGGTTTAGAGACAGGCACCCGCTGACTTCTGTTGCTCACCAGCTCTAGAGAAGGAGGGGAAAAAAAAAAAAAAGAAAACAGGCTGTTTCAATATGCTGGCATATAAATAGACATAGGAATCTAGTTTAATATACCCAACCTTGAAAAACTGCCAGCCATAACAAATGCTATTACATAGCAGCGAGTCTGTGTGCTGGAGGACGCTCCAGGGAACTATCTATTAGACTCCTATTCGGGGAAAAGTTTGACTGATGGCCCCATTTCTGATAGTATTTTCCTCTGTCCTGCATATAAATAGTTATGATAGTTAAACTGTTATTCTCAGCTGTAATAGACATACTTTTAGAAATTTTTTGTGTGCTTCTATAAATAAGTTCTTGGAGGAAGATAGCTGTGGAGTGCTCTAAGAGCTCCTTAGTACATCCTCTATCTTTCTCCCCTCCTGTCCTTTCATTCCCAACTCAGAATTAACTGACATGCTAAACTGAAGATTTGGTGGGTGGGTTTAGGTTGGGTTTTTTTAATGAAAAAAAAAATATTCCTAGCATGTCTCATTACCCTAAAGGTCTTTGCCTGGAAGCATTACTAGTGTATTTGGTAACAAAAGGGTATTCTTATTCAAAAACAGTTTACTCTCCTAATGTGAGAGCTATGATGACCATGCACAATGACCTCGTTTGCACCCAGGTAGAAGTTAAATAGGGCCTCTTCCCTGGAGCGTTAGCCATCCCCACCAGTGTGATGTAAAAGGATGAGGGTCTACACAGAATAGATATTATATAAAAACTTTCTCCAGAGGCATTGCTTGATTTTGAAAATATTTGGAGAACACATTCACTAGAATTCACCCACAGGACTCCCAAAGGCTGATGGTGGATTTCTCCACCACACTCTGTCTACCAGGATATCAGTATGGATGCCTACCCAGGAGAAATGCTTCTGTATAACTAGTTTATAGCATCTGTAATCACAATAAATTAAACCTAAACAAAGGCAGAATAAAGGGGGATGAGGGAGGGGAAGAAACAAACACATTGAAGACCTGGGAGGGGATGCTGGGAGGAGGAACATCTTCACAAGTCAGAGATCCTTCAGCACACCCAATAAAACCTCTGCAAGATCCAACCTTCATGAATTTTCCCCCGTTTCAAATTACTTCCCCCCTCCCCATTTACATTTTGTGCCAACAAGCTGCAATTAATTTCTTTTGCTTTCAAGTTGTTGTCTGATACTTGTCTTCAATGTCCCTACTCCCTATGTTTCAGAAATTAGTGACTGAGCATTGCTTAGTCACCTTTCTGTGCCACTCATAACAGTCTATAAAGCCATTGCATTTCTCTTCCATTATCTTTTCCAGCCTGTTTAATTTCTCCCTGTAGAGAGCCAAACCAACCCTGGACACCTGTCAGGCTCCTCTGTACTTTTAGATTCTTTTCAGAATGACAGGGTGCACAAGGAAAGTAGTACATAAAGGCATGCTGGTTCTCCCTTCTGTCCCAAGACTTCAATACAGTGAAGGCAGAGATTCATTTTCTTTATATATAAAAATGTTTAAATACTACACAGCTTGTACAGCAGACAAGAGAGTTGGCATTTGACTTGCCATTTCAAACAGATGTAGGAGTGTGCTACTGCCCTGCATCTTCTCTCTTCCACTTTTTCTCCTACTCTCTGTACAAAGCCTTTAAAACAGGAAGCAAAAAGCATTCCCTCTGTGCATTTCGAAATCGCCCAACTCACTGGAGTAACCTTGATGTGCTCCTGCTCCCTGCCACACTGCACTTCAACTAGATTTTACTTAACTGCACGGTGTACAGTACATGAGCAAACCACACATGTGGACATGCAGACACACAGAATCACTGGGATTGGAAGGGACCTCTGGAGATCATCTAGTTCAAACCCCCTGCCAGAGTGGGTTCACCTAGAGTAGGTTGCACAGGATGGTGTCCAGGCAGGTTTTGAATGTCTCCAGACTCAGAGACTCCACCACCTCTCTGGGCAGCCTGTTCCAGTGCTCTGCCACCCTCAAAGTAAAGAAGTTCCTCCTCATGTTGAGATGGAACTTCCTATGTTCAAGTTTGCGCCCAGGCCTCCAGAAATCTAAACTTTCTGGTAAAGAGCATTAAAGCTCTCATTTTCATTTTATTTTAGGTTGTTGGTTTTTTTTTTTTTTTTAATGCTGTGGATTGTGTTCATCTAGACTAGTGTCTCAGTGACCAGGCTGCACCTCAGCAGGGGGTCAGGGTGAGGAACACCATAGCCCTCTGCACACGAGATAATATGTTTTCTGGTATAAAGAGCCACACTCCTGTTTCCCAGATGCTAATGCTTCAGTATCATGCATTCCACCTCCAAGAGGCAAATAATACATACTCTCATTGCATCTCACTTCATTGTCTCAAAAGGTAGGGAGCAAGGGAGGGCTGGCTTTGAACAAGAAGCTGCCAATACAGTAGGTCACCAGTCACTTATATAGACAAGTGTCCATAAGGGTTTGCCCAAATACTACAGCTTATTTCTTAGTGTACTAAGAGGGCTGTTCTCCTACTGGGTCAATGCAGCACGCTGACACAGGGATTAAGGTCTTCAGCCAAGTTTACAGCCTGGGCTCTGAAGCTTAACTTCAGGTTGCCACACATTAGAGCCATACAACTGGGGCTGGAAACCCTTCCTGAAGCTGGCCCAAGTGAAAGTGAGAAATTTCTAAGACTGAGTGTCCTCAGCTGGATCGTTTGTTGTTACCTAGCACTTTTCTTCCTTTCTGGCTCTCTTCATAAATCCCAAGAAACTCCTCTTGGCAGTTCAGTGATGATGTTATTGACAGATGCTTTACTATAATCTTTGCCATGCCCTTCAGAGATAGTTGGAGTATCCAAGAGCATTCTGTGCTTCCCACGTATCCTGATGAGGAAGGAGCAGAGATAAACCCCCGAGGCTCTTCTAACTCCACTTCTGACACACATTCTGTGGATAAATGTGCACTTCAGTGATAAAAGCATTAAGAAAAGACAGTAAGAGCTTTCTACAAACCCTGCCAATTCTGCCCATGATTGAAGATAGTCTAGCAGGTCAATAAAGTTAGTGGGAAATGGTTTTCCAATATTTAGTTTTCTTTTTTTTTTTTTTTTTTTTTTTTT